>OU015468.1:5964312-6087599 GCA_907164805.1 Brachyptera putata
ATTCGAGCTTTAACACTGTCATCTATACAACCATATACGGATACAGAGTTCGGCCTATAGGCCAACACCGCTTCCTCCCCATCACCCAAGAAACCTCCATCTCATCATCCCACTAATCATTCATCCGACACCAATAGATCTTACTCATCATCACACTGCATCATTAAATCCAATAAAAATAAATCACAAATGGGTTCGCAGATATCGCGTCTCGGCCGGCACAGTTCGCGTGCAAAAGGGAAAGCTTTTATATACACACATAACCGCAAGTCAGTCAAGTCTCCTCGAGACTAGATTACCGCACACTCGGGTACTGCAGCGAAAGAAGATGCAAGCTCCACTTTTGCTTTCATAGTACCCCTGACCTCGTTTCGATCGACAACAACTTGTTTTCTGCACGGGTAGCACACCGCGGAGAAGAGTTATTACCGTGGTGCTAATTGCGAGTCTACGTCTAGTTACGATAGCATTGATTGGTAGGCTGAGACAACGTGATGAGCGTGGTTGTGATGTGAGCCCGGAGGCGAGAATTTGTCTGCAAGTCGGGTTTTAAATGGGATTAAAAATAATATTTAAAAATCATGACATATGTGTTGATATTATTGTTACTGTGGTCACATTGAGAAAAAATAACTTGCGCTCGAGTCAACATGGTATAGTTACTTTGATAAATAAAAAGTAACAGCGTCGGGAGTCGAACCATGGACCTTCAAAACGTGAGGCAGCTATACTTATTATACTAGGGTATAATCATTTTGATACAGCAATTTGACTATAGCATATGCATCAGCAGCATCGGGCTCTTTACGGGCTATTTCAAATCTCAATCTCATTTTCCTTGAAATCGGTTTGACTGATTTGTCAGAAGCACACGCTTGGCATAGTCTATGCGCGCTTGGTAAACTTTTGCCTCCAGGTCAGGGAATGAGATATATGACATAATCGAAACTATCTTTCAAACACCTTATTTCTCTTCGCATGATTCCTCTCATCAGTGATAAGGGCGCACAAGTTCTAGGTAAGTTCTAAGTAAGTAAGTAAGTCTTCTATTAACACTCTCTCTCTAAAGCCAATAAGAAATGCTTTTTGTCACGAAGAATATGAATTGAAAATTCCGATACGATATTTAAACATTCAATACGATTATCGAATAGGAGAGAAAATATCGATATAATCCGATTTATTATCGACGTGATGTGACCGATCATCGATATAAGTTTTTACATCGAGGAACAACCCTATAAATAATATTATGGAATCGGAATTCATGTTCGGTCAGCCTAACATTATTTCTACCACGAATTAACATTTAACATTTAGGAGGGTGTGTGCGTGTCTGTATACTGGTCATGTGATCAAATATAAACCGTTCTCGTTGTCTGATGACACGAGAGAAAGCTCTACACGTCTTGGTATCCGCGAGAGACGACGACTCCGATCGACCGTCTCCCCTATCTCGAACCATTAGCACAAGGGTGATTCGAGCCTTCCGTATCACCGTGTCTATCATATCGAGACGAAAACATTACAAAATTTCAATCCGTGTGTTCCAAGATAATTGTTTTAATACACTATTCATTTTCCTGACTTTGGTCGAGATTCATGCGGTGTGATTAGACTGGGTCGGGGGTTCGAATCCAGTCACACCCACAGTTATATGCTTGCACGGAATAGCTGGTGTGCAGCGGACGTTGACGACTATGATTTGTAATGAGATATACGATCACTTAGTCAAAGCATTACAGTAACTTTACAGTCGTTGTAGAAGCTTTTATTGAAAGTATTAGTGGAGGTTACTTGACTTGTTGGTTAACGTAATTATTGAATTTTATTAGTGCTAATATACGTAAGGACTACCTCAACATTACAAAGAACGAAGAAAAGATTGAGTATGGATCATAACTGTGACGCATATTGGAGATTTCACGTACAAGTACAGTTGTTTGAAGAACAAATACGAATTTATACAATATTTCTCAGTGGATTCGGAATTGATTACAGGATAAGTGTAGGTATATTGAAATCTGAAATTATCTTATTTCTATTCATACTTAAATCACGGCCCTGTGGATCTCAAGAAGAAGTCGCTGTCGTCCTAGCCAAACACGCCTGTCTGTTTGTCACATGCAATTTGTTATCCACGCATATTTTAGTTTCCTAACCTCATTTTCCCTTTCACAATCCGTGCAATATATGTTTTACACTATATGTATAGGTCTACATACATGCATACACATATATATTATATATACATATATATATATATATAGGATGTAGTAGTGTGTATACATGCACACACATATATATATATATATATATATATATATATATATATATATATATATATATATATATATATATATATATATATACATATATATTATATATAGAGAGAGATATAAAATAAATAAATGAATATATATATATATAATATATATATTTTAGGATGTAGTAGTCTTGTCATAAAAGATACGTCTCGGCCCAGGCGTATCTTGTATGACAAGACGATCACATCCTAAATAACTCGATATTGGATCGCATCCAAGAAGTTTAATTATAATATATTATAATTATAAATATATTATATATGCATTCTCTTGTTAGTCATACACAACAATCTGGGCGGATAAAGACAAGCATCACTACCCACTCAGTACGCTCCTTATATATATTAGGTATATTGCAAATGATTGCTTTCTTATTTCACACGATATTTTCATTCGCAGACTGCGAATCCACTTCAGTAACCCGTTAAAAGTTATCTCGAGACAAACGTGCTCAAAACTAGAGCACACAACACATGTACTTATTTATATACCGTGCGCATGGACGCTTTTCAGATAGTTTCAGATTCAAAATAGATTGTTTGGGTAGTTTGCATTCGCGATGTTTTAGTAATAATGATCATTTCATGAAATCAGCTGTTATTAATTACCAATACGATTGCAGTCACATAGAATGGTTTCATCAAGAAAAAAAGGGGGGGGTGTTCAAAATAGAATTTACGCATATATTTATAATAATAATAATATATTATTTATTTATTTAAAATATATTTATAGTTTAAAATAAATTATTGGTCTTGTAAATCAAAATTAAGGTTTAACCTTTTAAACCTTCAGAGAAAAGAGAATCTCCCTATCATTAGTCCGCAAACTAATATTTTCATTAAACTACCCTCTGTACTCCCTTTTTTTTTATAAAATATGCCTACTTGGCGTGCGTATTGTCTGCTAGTTTTTTTGCGTGTATCTAGTGTCAGTAAATTTTCAGCACGATGCATTTTAATGATGACACTTCAATGACCGCAAATGTACACTTGAGGTCACATGAAATGGTTTGATCCGAAATTAAAAATTCAATTCAAATAAAATCTGCTCGCACTTTAACCTCCATTTATTCATATAGTCTATGCGTGATGTATTTATGCACATTATCTGCAAGTACTGAATAGTTGTTCATACTGAATCGGTGTTTCTTCTTCAGGATGCACTTTAATTCAACTTGATCGACCACTTTATGTGACCGCAACTGTACACCGATGAACAATTGCATCATTAGCGTTCACATTTCAAACAATTCATAGATTTAGAAACAATTTTTAGCAATCACGTCATACTGAAATGTCAAAGTACAGCAATCTGCATTCCAATGATGGCCAATCAATGTTTTCTGAATGAATGTCTCCAATATTTTCTTGGTAGATCCATTCGTCTCTGGAACGATCTCCCCCAAGAAAAATTGGAGATTTTTCCAAAATCCTCTACTTTCCACACTATTCTATTAAATCTATAGAGGGTACATTCCAAAATGGCACTTTGCTACTCTTTTTGTTTTACACTTTATGTTCTACTCATAGGCCTATTTTTATAAACTGTACCTATAAACTTGAAATCGACATTGTTAAAACAAGGACTACTAGTATTTAGAATCAACTGCCACCGAACCAATGGCCCAAAGCTGTAATATATAAAAAATAAATAATAGGCCTAATGCCATAAATAAGGAATGTTATTTCCATCCCAAGCTCGCTCATCCTCAGCACGACTACGTTTATGCCATGCGCCAATGAAATATAAATGTCCAGATTGATGACAATCGTGTCGTATGTCTAATACAGTCGGTCGCAGCATTAACTCGTTATTGCGTGACTTTAGATTTCCTAACATCCCGCGATCGGTTCACCTGTCCTAAAGCCTGTCCAAGAGAGAGAGAGAAGAAAGATGCTATGAAACACGCGAGCGAGAGCGACAAAAGACATTATTAAGAGTGCATTAGAGTTGATTTAGCGGAATATGAGATTAATTTTTGAAAGATATGAGATATCAATATTATAATACGGGATTGAATACAGATATTTTTGTTAGCTTCAAGACGACATGAGTAAGAACTACTTTTTTTTCTTTTCAAGGCATTTTATTGACATGTTATAGTAGTACATTATAATAATAACGTACTCCCACAAGTCACAGAAGTATTGACTTGTCTTTGGGATTATCGCATAATTTTCTACCGTATACTGCAGCTAAAACTTAATGTTTTCAAGCTGCATTCGCTTGATAATTAATTATACGGTATAAGTCGAATAATTATAACTCATCACATTGAAGGTATTTAAAGAGCGGTGTTTAATTTGTACTAGAACTTGAATAACCCAAACCGTTCGAAAGTTATCAAAAAAAACTGAACGCGACAATCGACTCTCATACACTCTTAAGCAGCGCGACCACTTGCAGTTTCATCAGAACACATTCTCTCTCTCACTCTCTCGCAATCGCACCGTTCCAGTCCCCCACTGCCCGCGGCATACAATGCATGCACACAGTCCCTTGGTTCCATTTGTTCTGCGATCGGCCGGACCGTGGCAGCGCGGTTTCTAGGTTAGATCACCGGTTGATCCGACTTGCCATTTCCATTTTACATCATTATATCATTCCTATTCGCTCGCTGCATCACGGTGTGATTCACCTGCAATCTACGCGATGCCAACTTGCAGAATTCAGCACAGCAATTAGCACATCGCTGCATTGTGGAAGGTGATAGCTCGGGACGGTCGGAAGTACGAGTTAGTGGATAGGAAAGAGACGGACGAGCGATGATATCTACGCGGTGGTGGATGATTATACTTGTAAATATATGTTACTCATAATGTTTTATAAATAGATACGAACGAACGGACGTTATTGCTGTTAATATTATGGTTATCGACAATAACAGCGATTCGAGGTGTTTGGTGCATCAATCAGCGTGAACAAATAGTCGAGAAACGTTGTAGTATTGCATAGTTGATCAATGCAAATAAAAAACAAGATCGGACAAATATAAAAGTTGGTTGGGGACCAAAATTTAGCTTGCAAAAATGAAAACATGTTGATTTAATTCGTGGCTATACAGATCATTTGTAACCAGGTGCGTAGGAACTTTGATTTGTGATAAGGGGAGGGGGGGGGGGATTGTAAATTAAAAATATATTATTATTTAAGGTTTGTCGCAAATATAGCACCGGCGGCGGAAAATATTGTCCATTGACCATCATAAGTTCACGCGTATTCTGACGAAAGTAAGTGAATACGCATATAGAGAGGGGAGGGGGACAGAAGAAACATTTTTGGGGGGGATCACTTACCCCCTTTCTACACACCAGTTTGTAATCCAATAGTATATAATAGGCGACAACAAGAGGGAGACTTGAGACCAATTTCCTGTCCGGTGTTCAAAACGGAATTCTTAACGTAGTTGTGGTCATCGTGTATATATATATGTATATATATATATATATATATATATATATATATATATATATATATATATATATATATATATATATATATATATATATATATATATTCACATAAATTTATATATTATTGGAAAGAGTAACAACACACTCTACTCACTACTGCTACCACCGCTACAGGTAAACCAGCGTTGCCAGGTTCTCTTTATAAATGTCACGATTAAAAACGACCTCGTCCCACTTTACAATACTCGAGGTAATGTTACACGAAGGAAACAGGCATTTTCCCGCCGTCAATGCTCACCTATAAATACACTGAATATTTCATTACGGTACTGATCGATTTATTGGTTTTATTTATACGCCTAATCAATAATACAAAAAAAAGTTTCATGAAAATAATTAACCAGTCGATGCAGTGTAATTTATAAGCCTAGGCCTTCTACATTTTAACCAATATTTTTGAAAACATTATAGAAAATTTGACAAAAATTATAAATTCTCAATAAAAGACCTGTTGACTATCACAAGATTGGCTGTAACCAAAAAAATTTCAATGGACTTAAAAACTTGTATTTACGAACAATTTTGCCACATAGTGTGTTATTAAGTGGGGAGGACAATTTGCCAGGATAGGTCATGAGGAAGAACAGCTTGCCATTATGGGTCACGACATTTTTTTTTTTTAAACATGAATATATGAACATGTTTTCGTTAAGTGAGAAAAAAAAGCAGTAGATTTATCCTCATTGCTATAGCACATTAAATTGAGAAGACACTACATACATTTAAATTTGCCCGGCAACCCCCCCCCCCCCCCCACCATTTTTTTTTGCAAATTATGGAATGTCCTGGGTCCAAAAAAGAAAATTATCACGCTATAATTATTTGTAACTGTTACTATATTTTATAATAGCATTGTTATGGTTTGCCAACAAATGAACATATAATGTCAGTTATTATTGCGTGCGCACAGGGGCGCGCAGAGTTTATTCGAGGTACTTGACTATGCATTGTCCTCTTCACAATTACACGATCAACGATAAACGCATGTCAGTAAGCATTACACGCAACGCTTGGATCGACCAATGTAAATTGTATAATACAATAATTTTTTCTGCGTCAAGAGAACAATGAAAACGGTGCAAAAGTAGTTCACTGTTTTCACAATTACATGCATGATTGACTTTCCGTACAAGCAGGGGAAATAAAAAAAAAACGAAAATATTGCAACAATGATATTGTTATCAAAGTAGCCGTGACTATACGCGGCTATAAGGGACTGCTGGACTGTATAGGCCTATGATAATCATGTCAATCGCTTATAAATGACGATTTTAATAATAACAAAAATTAATAAATAATAGTAAATAATTAGCGAGTAAATAGTTTAGTTCAACAATGATCAAATATTTTACGCAAAGTTACAGTGTTATAGAATACGTCAAAGACACGAAGCGTAATTTATGATGGTACACAAAGTAAATTATCAATTCTTAAACAGTCACGAATTTATCAATACCTATTGATGAAAGAAATTTACCGGGAATTAACTCCGTACAAAAATCAAATCAAAAAAATAGTATGAAAAAACGGGAATAAAAAAACGCAAAAAACCTCAAAATTTCGACTGAAAAGTATTTTTCACTTTCTATATTTTGTATCGTATTTTTCATTTTCTATATTTTGTATCGTGAAAACATTGACAGTATTTCACAAGATACCGGTATCACACACGGTCCACACACACGTCCACACACGGAAAGTCAATGCCTCTGGAATATAGTTAGAATATTTTTTTTTGTAGAAGCCGAGATCATCTTTAGATTAAAACAAATAATTCATAACAATTCTGTCATTTGTCTAGTAAATTACAAAACCAAAAGCTATTACCATACACGGGCACCACGTGAAAACCCACTCCATAAGCTTTTTACTCCTAATTAACTCATTTTTCCAATGATAAAATCTTGAATTATTATTATAATAATAACTACGATAATATTATTTATAATGATCCAACACTATACTGAAGAGCATGATTGTTATGGCAACTATGTAACGACCACGCTTTCCGCTTCCATAGACATGGCCGAGTCTGGTGTTACGCAACGCACAGAACAGCAGTATTACAGGTAGGTAGAGGCATGACTGACTGATTGTCGAGCCAATTAGGAGCTCAGGGTAGTCGATCAAGAACTTCATTTGTTATTTTTCTAGTCAACAAACAGATATTATGAGACTGGTTGAATATTGAATACTGAAACTGTGGCACAGCTCAAACTACATTTTTTTAAAATTATTATCAACATTGAAACTTGATACAAGATCATTGTTCTCCAATAGAGGCTATGGATGAAAGGTAGGATCGTTCGTACGGGGCACCACAAGGGAGATCATACCACCCCAAACTGATGAAGATTTAAAATATTTCGAATGATTAGTTTGTAGACCCATCTCCCACCCTCGAAGACCTTGATGTTATGGGGGACGGGACGGGGGAATTGTACGATTCAATGATCATTCATTTTATATAGATTGTCGTCGAGAGCATTTTCTTTTGTTTCCAGAAAGTTCAACTATTAGAGAATGACAGCAAAAGCATTTCTCAATCACAGACTGAAATAATGCAGTTATTGGTGGGCTTGTTACAAGCAAAAAAAAACAATAATTTTCGAGAGGGTTTTTGATGAGGAATACAGCAGACAAGACATGTCTAAAATGAACACACTTAATATTTGCGAAATTATATGTATCAATTCAATGTATGAAGAGTAAAGTACACGACAGAATGCTATCAGGGTCTAACACATGAGATAAGATAAATTTGAAATAATTGTCGAATACAATTTTCACCTGCTCTTTCTTCTCTCTGCAGTCGATCAGTCTATCTCTCCGTCTAACAATGATTACAATGAATATTCAGGAGTCTTGAATTGAGATGTTTTTTTTATAGGAACATTCAAAATAGTTCAAACCCACCATTTGCCCAGTATGGGGTTAATTGGGTAGTATTGTTTTTTATTATTGATAATTTATTCACATATTCATAATGGACAATTTAACTATAATATTCAATTTGATATAGGCCCTAATTTGATACTTTAAATATATATATATAGGTTTATAACACTATATAATACAAATCGTGTTTGAATATAGGGAGATAAGCCCAAGTCTTGGTGGAGGTGCCACATTATACAGAGTTGAATCCCTGTTAAATTATTGGTCCAGTACAAACTAAAAAAATCGAAAAAAATAACAAACTCGTGTAGTTTCAACTCGTATACATAGCGTCCTGAAAAATCATGGACCCTCACGACAACAGTGATAAAAATGAAACGGTGATATTTGTATCTGTCACGTTGGTAGACGACCTTCATCTTCCGTGGATGCGAGTATATCACGGGCTGGTTACAATGTACGCCTCGCGCCGCTCATTGGCCAACTGGGTTAAAAAAACGCAAAAGGTGCGTTCTGACGGAAACAAAGGGAAAGCTACGCGAGTACGCCTCTACGTTTTGCGACGCACAAAACGCTTCGTCGGGGCCCTGGGGATGACGTTGTACGCGCTGGAAGGGGGGGGGGGTCGATGAGTAAGCGTCGTGAAAATCGTAGTTCCACCCCCTGGCTGATTTCAATGTGTGTAAAATCTGACGAGGGGTTTACAACTAGCAAATTTGGTGTACACCTGATTCCAGATTTCAAGATTTCAAGAGATTTCATTTCAAGAGATTTGGGGGATTTCAGGGATTTCAATGGGATTTCAAGTGATTTCAGGGATTTCAAGTGATTCATGGGTTTTTCATGGCAAGTGTACACCGGATTTAAGGAGTTGTTAACCGCTCGAAATCGGACAAAGTTTTTTCAAATACCATTCATTTTCCTACGTGTTTGATGTTATAGGCCTACATGCGACTATTTGGATTTGCATACATATAACCATCTGGTATACATACAATTTCATTAACTTAAATAACTTGACATTCTGAAGTTTTTCATCAAATAACACTGTCATCGCAGCGCGCTATGTACACACACACACTCACACTATAGCTCTCGGTATTCTACAAGCATCTGCAAGTACGGCAGATTTGAAAGCAAATGGCAAGTGGCATTTGAAAGAGAAAAGAGAGGGAACTGCTCAAGCCCAGCCAAAGCAGACACTATTTAGATTGTCCCGACCTCATTCCCATGGCTCGAGATGCGATAATTTCTAGAGCTGTTCGGTATCCCCCAAGAACACGAGAAACCTCCTCCCGCCAATCAAATCAATCAGACTTAATAGATCCGACGTATTAGAACGATTAACAATAAACCATTATAAGGGCGTGAAATATTACACAACAATCACACCATAATAATTGTATTAAATGTTCGTTCTATACAGTCGTATATCAGACATCAGTTATATATTCAATAACGAGCCCCCATGCTCTCGACGACTCGCTTAATTAACGGTTAAACCCTCACCCTATCTATAACATGTATACACGTATCACGTGAGGTGAAGGCACGAACCACCCGCGCGATATAGGTGTGGGATAGAGCGGACGGTCGCTCGGAACTTGCATCTCGCGTGGATATTCTGGCGCATCTCGGTTAATTAAGATCAAGGAAATGGAGTGATAATTTTCCCGGTTGAGAACAGAAAATGTCTACGACCGAATTCGCTGGGAGTCGTCTTACAGAGTGTTTTCGATTATTACGTAGATACGCTGATATGTTGGGCCCATATCAGGTTATCAGTTCAATATTCATTTATTTTTGTAAGAAGCTCAAATATTTCAATTTTTATTATTAGTATCATTTTTCAAGCATACTGTTATTAGTTATTACTATTCATTGCAATTTTTAATTTTAATTTCTTACTCATTTTATCACTTATTCAACTATATTTCAATTAACAATTGTATTTTATATTGATTATTATCTTGCAAACTTTTTGATAAGCCAGGGACCGATAAAGTTTTTTAAATACAAAAATCAGCACGATGATCCACATCGAAAATACGAGCTTTGTATCGCCCTCAATGTACAGATACTGAACAAAAATCAGTCGGAAGATTCCAAACGATCGTTACACAACGGTCTGTCATTTTTTTATAATAGTAAAATTCGTCCTGAAAAATCATCGACCCTCAAAACTCAAAATAACATACGCCATGCAATTGAAAAGGCTGATGGATAGTAAAAAGAAATTACAAGCCACGTAATTCTACAACGACAGAGTATAAGGTTAATCGTATCCAATCAGAATAATAGTTTTACATCATTTTCCGACACCGAACACATACAAGCATATAATTCATTCACGAAATCCTTCTAGCTCAATACCGGGCGATAATATTCAATCTTCCATATATATACATTATACACACTCAGAGTCTACAAGTCATGCAGTATTATCGTATGTATAGCGTGATAGAGATAGATAGATCTACATGTCTGCTATCGATAGTGTGCTAATACATGCACCCTTCGAACCGATCCGCGTCCATGTGCGATTATGCATGTGTATGGGTGTGTGTATGACCTATATATTGACATTGCACTACATTCGACGGAACCCGATAGTATAATATGTGTATAGTACAGTTTCAATAGATGTACATTGCACATGTACATGCTGGTAAATGTACATGAACGCTCGCCCTTATACACTCATTAGCCTTGGACAAAAAGTAATTTACATTCATCAGGGTGGATGGGATATTGTATTCCAATTGAAATTGAAAAAATAAATCAAATTAGAAATTATATCCACATCGCAAATGGAAATTAGAATAGTACCGGTAGCGTAATAAATAAATGCACAGACAATTTATGTACTGGAGTTATTGGAGTACATTATCGATATTGTATTTTCCCGTTTGTATGTGTTACTCCACGAAAGAAAAAATAGGTCGAATTCAGAAAAGGTACGGTTTTATTCACGAAAGAAGAAGGCGTGAACCACCCGCGCGCTAGTGGTGGGAAATAGGGGGAGACGGTCGCTCGGAACCTTTTCGAGAAGTGGCCGACTAACTGTAACGCGAAACGATAATCACCATGTTCATTATAATCCAGTTTACATTTAGAAATAAAATACTTCTTCATGAATGTTATTGTGTTTTAATGAATGATATTCCATCTTGGATAATAAAGTGAATGTGGAGGCAATGGATAAACCAATCGGTGATTATTTCACAGATATAATTGATCAAGAAACTTCCAAGTGCAAGATGCAAAATTAATGAACATATCATAACATGAGCGACAATCTCTGTCGAAAATGTTAATGTCTCAAATTTTATAATAACAAAAGTGGAAAGATCAGTTTTCTGTAACAGTTAACCTCGATATTTTTACCATCGATTTTCATCTCACCGTGCGCCGTTACATGCAAATAACACGTAACTTTTTAATGGAAACGTTCAATATGGATCAGCAGTATTTCAGGAGATACTTCTCTGAATGATGTGAAGCAGTTTCACTACAATGTGTTCAAACGAAAAGTAACTGCAATCGTAATATGTTACATCGACACTGAAAATGTGATGCTGTGGGTATAGGTCGATCTACACCTCAAATTACTTGTGTGTTTACCAATTTTTTACACCCTTTACTACTGATTGCAGAGCTGTCAAGTGAACATACACATAAATATGATAGAAACGTGTGAATTCATTACTGTACCGACGTCAACGAAATAACATGAAATAATTAGTACGCTATTTGTCCTACTTGTTATTTACTGAAATGTGAAGTCAGACAATTCGTTCGTTTGTGTAGATAAATAACAAATAGCAGCGTTTGTGTTTGCAAAATGAACACTATTGTCAGTGTCTGTCAGTTGTATTTAATAACAAGTACAGCTTTTGTTCCAGTTGATTTGTTTTTTTTCCCTTTCCTTGAAATTGATTGTCACCTGTGCGAATGACAGCGTGGTTAATTATCAAACGATATCATTTTACGTTACTTTTGAAAACACTTCTATAATGTGTTCAATTCGAAAAACTCGACATATCTGAAATAGTTAATACCGACAAGTAGAGAAGACAATTTAATTGTTGAATAATATTTTAAAATTTGTTCAAATATACATTGGTAATACAAAACACCAAAATCAACTTCGAAAACATAATAATTTGAACACATAAACATTTGCAAAATTTTTGTTTGTCTGTACAGTTAATAACAGATTGGGTATTGAAAAAGTATGTTACGAAATATTTCTGCTGATTTGTAGACATATCAAGACACGATTGTCTTCAGTGATGATGATTATTGTTTGCTTAACGACCCCACCAACAGCTAGTTTATTGAGTGGTACGAAAGAGCAGGTGATAATGGAACTATGAAATGGATGTGATAAGTGAATGAACGTTTACAAAAACTCATGGCTTTTGCTGGATTCGAACCCACGCCCAACGACGACTAAACTTTCTGTAGCGCTACCTTAGGTGACTAAACTACGGAGATCGGTTGATTGTCCTCAGCCTAGATTGTATATATGTAGGCCTATTATTGTATGTGTATTCATCATATTCCTTTGATAATATGTCCTGATGGCAATAGTCTCAAGACAGCATAATACAGAAAATATAACAAATATTCAACATAAACGTATATTAGGCCTATTTTATAACTACCGGCATACGATACATTTAAACATTTTCTAATTAATTATATACATAGTTGGAATATACTTGATCAATTATCATTTCGTTTTCATTCAAAAATCTTCCCCAAGCATTTCATTATGCATTTTTGCATTATTATTATTATGCATTATTAGCATTCATTACAAATATGTCAAATGTATATCAACACATTTCCTAGACAATTAATCGACAACGAGCACGTAATCACGTCACAGATCACACCTAATATTGCCCGTCGCCCAACTAGAGGTGCATCTCGGCTGCGACCGCACCGTTAATTCAGCTGTTAAAATGTTAGCACGAACATTTAACATTATTATTAGCAATTCACCGGCGTTGTTAAGACATACGGAAAGTGAAAGGAGGCCGGCATGGTTACTTCAACTTGAGCTAACGTAATTGTTTTTTAGGTTTTGTTTACTCTGAATATATATATATTTTCAATATATAAAAATTGATACAATCAATTACTGTATTGATTATCGAACGAACGATTTAATATCTTTGGTCATTTAAAATCTTCGAATCGAAAAAAAATACGCGATATTTCATACGAAATCTCACAGCTTGACGCGTCTATAACATAGCACCACGAGGCTAATATATATTCAGTTACGGAATCTATATAACCTACTTACAAACAGTCTGTTAAGTCCTATAATAACTACGGTAGAAATATTCGAGCTTGGATTCTTGTCGTTGTTTTTCTGTAGGTGTGGATTTTTCGGTCTCGTCCTACACACACGAATAAGAATAACGACACGTCGTTGAGTCGTCGTTGATGTTGCTCTAGGCGGCGGCGCTCGATCGCACGCCTTACGTAACCACGCCATAGTTCACACTTCACACTGTGTACGTTTCGTCACAACAGCCACATTGTGCAAGGCATAGGTGGCTATACATACATGCATTGCTAGATTACTAGACACACAAACCATGTGCAATAGAAAAACAAAGCGAACTGGGAAATATAACAATATAAACTATTTTAGAAGTGAATAAATGAAATATTATTGGTAAGTATGAGTATACAATATAAAAAATGATAATAATGAGATCACTCTTGAATTAACTATAGGCAATAAGAATAGGCCCAGTGTGTAAATACAGGTTATAAATAGTTCAGACAAAATTATGAATAAAAACAGAAAATCATAGGTATGTGGTGAGGGTTGAACATCCTATTGCAAATAGTTTTTAATTGCATAAATTTAAAGTAAATACGGTACTGTATTATCCGCTTGGGAATTATTTTCAAATAATTCATAGTACCGTATTATTGATTACATTATTTTAAATGTTTAATGAACCCAACCAGGCTTCAAAAATATCAGGCCTACGCATTGATTGAAGTAACTATTCAAAGTATGTATGCATGTATTTATGCATTATTACATGTGAACTACTAATTCTGAATACCGTACAATTATTCGATACATAGTCCTACTTAATTTGTAACCTATATTTTTACACTGTAGTCAATTGTAAAATTTACACGATTCCATTATCATATTTTTTTTTACTACATTAATATACTCTTTCATCAATAAATCTACAACAAATAGAAATCAATGAAAACGTTTCTTAATTGAGTTCACATCAAATACATCTGTATATTGCCTCATAGCAACACCATTAATAAATTAAAAACGATTAAATTACGAAGTAAAAAAAAAATTGACCATTAATTATCCAACAAGTATTCTGATCAACATGCAACATCGACTCATACGTTTGATTGTGTCCTAAAGTTGGAATTATGTCCTAATCTGCTCAATATGGATGTAACCCAGATGCAGATCGAATGTGTCTGTGTGGATGTTACGCCACCCAACGACTGTATATACGCGCCGAACGAGATGGATCCCTAAATGTGACCTACATTGCGTGAAGCTGAAAGCTCTCTGCACTTAGCTTACTACATTTTATTATTAGACGTTAAACGGTTCTGATAGCAGTGGCTGTTTCTGACATTACCAGTCACTCGAGTGATTTGGCGAAAATTATTTCGGAGCACGACATCTATATAGGCCTATATTGATGAGGAGGGGGGGGGGGGAGGGGGAGGGGGTGAAATGTCTACTCGTTTTATCGAACATACATGGATTGCGTGAATCGATAACAAAATAAAACCGAGAAATTCTATATAGCCTACATTTCATTTCAATACAATTACTCAATACTACAAATACGTACGACCAGTTCAACTGAAGAAAAATGTTTGATTAACAAAGCGATAGTAATTTAAATTTAATGGTAATAATAATATTATTAAACCGGAATATTTTACGCAATTGGTTGAATTAGTAAATTGATAGGTAACACCTACCATCATGATGCATGAATACTAGACGTCAAAAGATTTGTTAAACAAAATATTACGTTTCATTCATTTATTGGCACACTATCTTCCCACCGATGTGGTAATACTGCTTTGCTTCAGAAATGGCATCAACTGGGGCAGTAGGTAATCAAAATTAACGATGTACTGGTATTTATTTGTATACCGCGATTGCTGCGGTTAATAAATCACGCATTGACAAACTTCAGATAATTAATAGCATTCTAACTACGACTAGCCGAAGAAATTAACTACAGCTTTTAATTTGCATTATCCTTTTGAGGGGGAGGGGGCGAGTCATTAATTACTACTATGCAACAAGTTTACAAACAATTCCATTTCTATATATAAAAAAAATAGTACAAATTTCTATAAGTAGAATGAATGCTCATGGAGGATCACTCGGGTTAAGTATGGGCTGGTTATTAATGAAGTGTAGGCCTATTCGCGAGATAAGAAAAGCGTTCTATTGGGTCACAGCGTGTTGAGATAGGTAGGTTTGTCAATGTAAACACGTGGCGTTATCAGTTACACACAGAAACATATCGGTTCTATCGTCGTGTCACTTGAACATAGCGAGGGAACACTCGACCCAACAATGCCCCTGTTAGGTACTATAACCTGGATATGATAATGGAAAACATAGCGACGGGTTGGTTGAATTTAGGCTAGGGGACACATTCAAACACGACATTTACATTGATAATTAGCGACTAAAGACTATTTTTTTTAAAATATTAGCTTGGTTATATATTGTGTGTCGGTCATGTTCATCATATTTTTAACAAATTTCGTGCCATGTTTAAAGATTAGGAATGCTTCATACACTCCCCTTTCTAGGTGTTACCGATTAAAATAAAAAATCCATCACATCAATTTAAATTTAAAATACTAGATCATGAAATATGGTCAAATTACTATGTGCAGCTAGTTGCACTTATCATTTCCAGAAGACAGTGAATGGTCGCTGTCGACTACTGGCAATGCACTTAAAAGTTTCGACGACTGTTGTCCATAACAATTGAGTGATCAATGTGCTGAATGATCAACAATAGGAAAATCAAAGTCGTAGTCAAAAAAACGATTCGATGCTATTTTTATTCATTTATATTGAGTTCAATGACGTACTGTATTATTAATTAACTAAGATATATTGAGATGATGGGACAATAAGATGAAGGTTTCTTACAAGATAGTGGGAAGGAAGCGGTCGTGGCCTATACTATGGGAACCTCCCTAGCAATAGCCTATATAGCCTACAGAGGGAAACCACGAAAAACCCATGTAAACGATGGTGGGGATCAAACCAAGGATCAATATGCCCCTCACCTGCAGGATGATACTAGCGAGCGCGTCAGCAACTGAGCTACCGGTACTTGTACCGGTCGATTCGAGTTATATTCGAGACAAACTAATTGAATAATTGTCATTTTCAACGCCCGACTCTCAAACGATATCATAGTCCAAGATCGGTATTCTTCTTTTAAACTGAATTATAAAATTATTGAATGAATATAATAAAATGAATTTTAATTTAAAATATGAATATGTCACGTCATTGGGGCCGATAAACTATATAATCAAAGAAAAATCACTTTCAAGATTTGAGAAGATGTCAATTTTGTAACCTCACATCGAATGAGTATGAATCAAGCGTATCGTGCAGGCTCGTTAGTGTTCGGTAACCACGTGGTATACGTTGCAATCTGGCCCAACAAGAGCACGTGGTCTCGAGTATCGCGCGCGTTTCGCAGCGAAACATGCAAGTGCATCGAGCAACATCCGAACCCGAGTGGGTAACAAATCGAGACCGGAACGAAGTGGATGCTAATGATGTATCTCAACCATGATAGGCCTAGCTCCCATGAGCTCATTCCTATACTTATAAAAGCATTTCAGTCGGTTTTGTTGACTGATTCGTGGAAATACATCCGTTCAATGAATGAACACTGATGGACGAAGATATGTTTGAACCATATTGCACAATATATAATTTTAGAGTGGGCCTATTTTAATTGGCATAATTTTGTAAGCAATTGCTTTAATGTAAATAAATTCAAATACGATTACAATACCAAAATCAGGGGTCCCTTTTAAATATGACAAAATCTTTTTTTTTCATTTCACGTAAGATAATGTCAGAGACGCCTAGTCCAGTTTTTCTCCTAAGACACAGTTATAACATAATATGAATGACTCGATGACTCACCCTCAAGCTTCATCCCGACCTCGAGACACTTCTGGAATCGGCAGTACGGACATCTCTTCCGCTGCGTTTTATCTATGTGACACGTGCGATCAGCAACGCATGTATACACCTTCTTGTTCTGTACCGTCCTCTTGAAGAATCCTTTACAAGATTCACACGTCAAGAGGCCGTAATGGTAGCCGGACACTTTGTCGCCGCACACCGGACACAGCTCCTCGATACCCTCTTTCGTGTCCGTCGTGTTCGAACTGGGGGACGCGGTGACCGCGATCTGGCCCGGCGACGGTTGCTGGTAGTTGCCCGCCGTCACTTCCATCACCGACCCTCCTGTGGGGGAGAAGAAACACGACGAGTCCAGGTTATTCAAGTTGTAGCCCATCATCGAGCCTTGTTGTTGTTGTTGTTGTTGTTGGTGTTGTTGCTGTTGCATACCGCCTCCCATCGAATACGAGTTAAGAGGCGGTGATCCGTAGAGCGGAGGCGGCATACCACTGTTATTACAACTGTTATTGTTATTGTTGTGATGGTGTTGGGGACTGGAACTGGTGCCCATTGCTATGGCGACACCGCTGTTGCTCCCGTTACTGCCCGTGGGACTGAGATTGAACGGGGACATGTTGAGAGAGATGAGCGCAGAATGATGCTCCATTTCTAATAACATAACGCTGAGGCGCGGTTTAGAGAGACAGAGCGAGAGGGAGACAAAAACACGAGAGAACAATCAAATTAGACGCGCTTTTTTATTATTAATAAAACACCTGTACTGTATGTGTGTGTGTATGTGTACACGATTGGGGGATTGCGGCGAGCTGTGATGCAACCGAATAGAAACTTTTGTTTTCCACAAACACTAGACACGCGAAAAAGAAATAGTATAATTATTTATAAATTCCTCGAATAGAAATGCACAAACACTTGTCGTTGGTAAATAAATATAAATAGAGACAGTTAAAATATGATATAAGTTTCAAGTATCTGAGAGCGATGTATCTCTGCACGATCACTCGACGCACCACAAAAAGAATCCTGCGTTTGTAATTCCACCCCCTAAATAGGGGAGGGAAATAGTTTCGGTAACGCACAACAATCCAATCAGAATCGATGTAATGATTCTAGGAGGAAATAATTTCCTGATTACGTGCAATAAAATGACGTGAAATTGTGTGGTGGATATTCATAAAGAATTTGTGGTGTCGTCACACGCGTAGAAAAACACAGTAGTAGCACGACAGCACTGAGCATTGTCCGAGTGAATCACGACGTTAATCCAGATAACAAATTGTCGAGAAGAAATCCAATAATCCAGAGAATCGAACACACACCCCAGTCGTTTGGACCAGCAACACTGACTGACACACCACTGCACGAATGTTTACGAACTGCCACCGACAACCACTAGGAGGACGGAGGAGTGCGACTATCTCCTATCGCTGTCTACCAGTAACTAAACGATCACGAGTATCTGTCCTATCCAGCCTGCATCTACAATACAGTCCTTCACAGTACTGTCACTTGCAATTGTCAATCACACACCGCAACTGTACACAATGCACAAAAATAAATATATATATATATAAATACGATGAAGAATATTTGAGTCAACTATTCCAAATCCATAAACTGACGACAATCACCGTCTATCCCGCGACACGATGCACTGAAGTCCGACACACGTCGTTTGTAGGTTAACCCTTTTGCTGTAGCCACGGAGCTATACCATAGAGACCACTAGCCACGACGGTGATACAATGGATAATGATTAGGAGCCTATGTAATAAGTGAAAGTGAATAGGGACTGGCGACCCACTTTCCCATAAACCAGGTCTATGTTACTGCTGTTGTGTAGTCATACACACACACACACTTACACATACACATACGTCGAGCAGAGAGCGAGAGTGGTCCATATCGACGGTGCTAGCGAGACGTAGCGGGGGGATGGAGGGGCGAGGGGGGGGGGAGGGCTGGGCGGAGTGGGGGGTGATGGAATACTAGAGGGGTATCGTGGTGTCCCACTGACCTACTTCGCGACCCGACCGGCGTATACACTCGGAACCCGGCTGGATCGAAGAAAAGCGGGCTGGCCTATAACCCGCCTACCCCAGACAATGTTGCCCGTCGACCAACCCCCGTGAGTCGAGCTAGAATGAAATATTTCACGGTTCTTCTTCTTTACGACTAGATCGAGGGTGGATGGTGAATATCACAGGTAAAGCCGGCGAAGGTGTATAAAAAAATAGTTTGGGTGCCGCTCAATCTGTCTATATACCTGCACCCCGAACCATTTAAAATGCACCCCTACTGTATTATTTCGAATACAATACTAATACATAGGACATATATAGAAGGTATCTTCCCACCTACAAGAAATCGTGCACAAATAGAATCGAATATCAACAAGTTCTATTCAGTAAGACGAAATCTGAGACGACTATTCTCATATGTACAGTCTAGCCTCTCGAATCTCTCGAGGCTTCCCCAAATCGCCTCGAGGTAAAACTGAAAGAGAAATCCCACACATGGCAAGCAAGTAAATACATCCACTTGTTCGGTGTCGAGCGATAACTTGGAGAAACAACCGCCGTGCGGACGGACAGTCGCTCTTATCTTCTTATTTCAAACAGAAATAGCCTGACCGAGTTACAATCAACATGCAACGGTATACGTCAAACCAAAAACAGACAAAAATAAACACGGGTAATATTGTCATATAGCGCATCGCGACCGATTTCATTTGATGTGTTTTTTCATTTTTTTGGAATGATTTTTAAAGTTTTTTGGCCAAGTGTTATAGGTGATTTTTTAGCGACTCATTGAAAGTGTTTTGATGCACTTGTACCAAAAATGTAAGATCTTTATAGTTACCTCCCGTAACTCCATCATGTCCAAGGGAGTTTAAAACTATTAAATAATTATTTAATACAAATCTACTATACAAAATCACAATTCCAGGATAAAAAAAAAAAAAAAAAAAAATGGTCGCAATGCACTATATGACAATTTTATCTTCTTATCTTCTTGGTTTTCAAATATAAATAGCCTGACCGAGCTACAAACAACCGGCGCGTCAACAACAACGGTATACGTCAAACCAGAAACAGACAAAAACCACTTTGAGGAGTGACATCCCCATCATAAACGAACAGCCCAAACAGTAGTTCCGATGTAGTTCAATGCATGCTCTTTTTGACCGCCCTTTTGACCACTTTACAAGGGCGACCGATATCATAATACCAATATTATACCAACCCCTAATAAACCAGAGACAGGAAGAAAGCGCAATGAAAAAGAAATTGAAGAAAAACAACCTATTTTCAAAAGCAATTTAAGATTCTACAAGTTTAAGTTTTGGGCTCCATCGCCAGACAAAAGTCTCACACCAAATTTTATCCTGATATTTTATTAGCTGCCTGTAACATACAGGTTTATACAACGCCGACAAAGACGATTGAAACTGTGTCAACCACTTTTTACGATTGTAAGATGGATAGAAAAATGCTCCGCTCGGATTTCGATTTTGGGGGCTGTGTGCACAGACGGGACTGTCTTCATTTTCACTAGGATAATATGCATGGATATAATAAATAACGATCATAACCAGCATCTCAATACTGGGGTATTACAAGAGAAAACAGAAACTGACCATCGAAAATCCGAATTGCCTACAACGGATTAGGATGCTCTCTACTTTATAGCAATGAATGTTTGTATCTCAAAGTGGAGAGGGGGAGGTATACAGGACTCTCATCCAATAAAAGGTTTTGATATCCTGGCTCATAAAAACCGGGAGTCGGACTTATAAGCGAAGATGAAACGAGAATGAAACGAAGAAACAGATACAAATAATACATAGAAAATGAGAAAGAGGGTTTCAAAATGTAATAAATTACACGGGTAGGCCTATATATAAAAATAAAATCTCTGGCGTTCAATCAAATCTCGACTTTTTACTGATCATCCTCAAACGTCTCGCCATGATCCTCTTTGGAGTAAAGGAATAAAACAAACAAAAATCTTCTCAAACATAGTCCGGGGTAAATAATACTCTCTATAGTGAGAAGAGAAGAGAACTAATTTTCTGCTTTCTCTATTTCCCAATTTATTATTCTAATGTTAAACGAGGGAGACGCCACTCTCTCATCTGAATCTCGCTAGCTCCTGATAATATCTGTCTCAATATTCTCGCAGCTATGATTGACAAAAGCATATTACGAGTACCCCCCCCCCCCCCCCCCCCCCGCACAGCACCCATGCTCGCAGTGTTCAAGATCCTCACACGAGGCATTTAACACGGACGTGTGATATTCAGTAAACGTTCTTACCGATAAACAATAATATATTACTTGAAGGAGTGTTGGCGAATCGACACTCCCGACCGTTGGTGTCTATATATAGCGGGGACGGTCGATCGGGGCCGACAACACAATAGTCAGAAAATAGTGTCGAGATTGTTTAGAGCCGAACCCGTGGCTCACCTATAGTCAACTAAGACACTGTTGTAGAAACTGAAATTAATTTTTGTGTGGGTTCGAGTTCCACATAATGTATCTAGAACTGTTATCTTTATAAATTTTGTAAAAAAAAAATACATTTAAATTTAAACTAACGCACACGGAATACAGAACATAAATTTTATTGAGAAATTCTAATTCATATCGTTTGGCCGATTTCACAAAATTAAATTCCATGCGTGATCATCATACATCGTTAATATAATATAACAGTAAACCGAGACTCATGGGTTTTTCTATATATATAGTACGAGTTATAAAATAACGTCATCGATACTCAAAACATATTTAGCAACATTACAGGGCAGGGAAAAGAGCGTGTAATCTTTTAAGGGAGTTTGCCCTTGAAAAATGTTGTGCTAATTTACTTGACAATAAAAATATGAATGAACAAATAGAGTATTTAGCTTGCAGTTGTATATAGAATGGCAACCAATTCATCATTCATATGTAACGAATTAATTAATTATGAAATCATGATCATCAAATCATAGACTTTAGTCAATGATCAAATGATCAGATCATGAGTATTGGTGAGGCCGCTTCTAAGCATTTTTCAAGTATTGATCATCACTATCATTATAATTATCATTATTATTTCATCATTAAAATCGAAAATTCAAACAAAGTGACTCTGTCCTAACTGACAAGGCTGGATTATTCGGACGGTCCCCCACAAGGGCGATCTTCTCACTCAAAATGATTAGAATCCAAGTTATTATCCTGAAATGCGTAAAAAATATTCAAAATTTCAGAAATTTCCTTGTGAAGCAAATGGGGACCCTCCACGAGCGGGCTAACCGGCATTTTACGATCATTTTGATTTTTCAAATTTCCATTTATTTTTGAGCCAATCTACATATAATATTTAAATTTGCCAGGGGACAATTTTTCTAGGGAGTTTGCCCTCGAAAAGTGTCGTCCTAATTTACGTGACAGTAAAAATATGAATGAACAAATGGAGTATTTAGCTTGCAGTAAGTATATATAGAATGGCAACTAATTCATCATTTATGTGTTACTTGAACTAATTAATTATGACACCATGCTAGGTCATATCAGGCTAGGTTTGAACCTGTTCTGAGTCAACCCAAGTTACCTAACGTACCATCACCTATCCAATAAAAGCCTGGCATACCAAATAGTCTGTTTCGGCTAAGAAAAACGGCAAACGGTCAAACGGCCTCTTATACACCCTGGCTCGAGAAGCCCTAACCTAGAAGTGACCTAACTAGACCACCTTCCGACCCGACTTTTTGTTTGAACCACCGACAGCAATATTTATTCATCATTTACGAAACCATCAACTGCGAAACCTATTGTTACAATTACTTCGTTTACAACAAAACATTGTGTCCGTTTCTCTTCGCAGAGAGTGAAATTGACGAGACAAACGGAAAGCAAAAGTCAAAGTGAAATACACGACAACTTTCAGTTTCTTTCTACACACACATATAGTATATATTTTAACTAGATTCATTTCTGCATATAATAAATATTACGTAAAGTATTTATGCGTTGACACAATTCCCACCTATAGCTCGGGGGCTGCAATGAATAGTAGTATAGCCATCATTAATACGTGTGTATTTATACGTCGTTTATAGACGCCATATTGTCATGAATAATATATAGCAAGAAATGAGTCCAAGTGCACTGGGTTTATGGGTTAACAGTAAACCGTGGGGGAGGGTGGTGGGGGAAGGGGGAGGGAAAGAGTGAGGGGGGAATAAGATGGCTAACGCCCTGGTCGACAATATCATAGATTAATGAGTGGTTAAGTTGATTATTTTAAATAAGTGATATCGCCCATCATGTTTCCATACCTCGGTTATGTTCAATTAGAAATAAATATAAGAAACGATGTGTTTCCATGTTCTACACTTCTATGCTCAACGTATTACTATATATTTCTTATCTATAGTTTATGTGGTGTGATAAAAAGAAAATGATAGCCTATAAGTTACGTGCCAAACACCTAGATAACGAAAGTAAATATTTGACGATTTCAGTGATATCGTGAATCCAGATTTTCAACTATCGTAAAAATATTAAAAACTGTCAGCTATTTATATTTTCATGGCCCATAAGGGCAATTTATTGTTTTGAAGGCCTCTCTTGAAAAAGCTCGTCGAGATTTTGACCGAACAAATGTCGATTTTATTTCTTTCTCAATTGAAAACAAATATAACACATCATTTTTGTTTTAATTTTAAAAAATACCAATACACTCGACATAAATGGAAAATCTGAGTGAAAATCTAAAATTTCATGTTATTCGATAATATTAATTGGAATAGTTGAAAGAACGAGTGTCGGTTCCCGCCGATCGACCACTCTTAATTATAGGTTATTGATGCTGATTGATTGATTCCCACCAAACCAAAAGCTAGGACGAACCTCCGCTCGACAATGACTCAAAAAATCTAAAGCTGTGTCTTAGCTGACTGAGCTACGGAGGGCAGCAGGTTCGCCAAACAGCGATCGCCAACCGTCTACGAGCAATGACGCCACCCTCCGTAGCTCAGTCAACCAAGACACAGCTCTAGAATCTGAAGTCAACGCTGGTCGTGGGTTCGAGTACCGCATAAGCCATGGATTTATTGTCAACATCCTTTCACTTATCATCCTTCTTAGTTTTATTATCACCTGCTCATTCGTACCCTCAAGTAATCTAGCTGTTGGTGGGGTCGTTAAGCAAACAATGATCATCATTACGAGAAGTGACGAAAAATATTTCATGTCCATAATGAGCTCGTGCCAATAAAACGTCATCATCCACAATTATTCCGACTAGCTACTAAGCACTAAGTAATGATACCGGTATTGTCTTGCTGACTAAATATACATTGAATTACTTTGGTAATAGTGAAAGTCTTCCAAAATAAAAACAGCAGAAATTGGGAAATATTGCATCTTTGAAATCTCTTTTGTTTGCATTAAAAATAACCATGGGAGAAAACGATTATGTGACGCATATATTTATAATATGTGAATGAAAGACTACGAGTGAGCCATGCCGAATGACATCATGAGGACTGTTGGTAGACGCGATTGAACATCACACAAATTTCTGCTTTTTTCATTCATTTTCGCAGGAACTTATTTATTTTCATTATATTACAACTGCTTTGGAACTCTTTACGTAATGGATATTCATACAATAAAATATGAATAATTGACAGAAGAAAGTAATTTTTAAATTAGACTGAAACACTGACATTAGACTGACTGTTGGTATAGACGCGATTGAACATCAGACTAAATCGCTTTTTTCATTCATTTTCGCAGTAACTTACTTATTTTCATTATATTAAAACCGCTTTGGAACTCTTTACGTAATGGATATTTATACAATAAAATATGAATAATTGACAGAAAAAATGAATTTTTATATTGGACTTATGATTCTATCATATTTGATCAATATTTTTTTTATATTGTGAAAAACCGAGCTGTTTTCTTCAAGTACGGTAACAAAATGCATTCACAAGTCTGAGTTCACGTTGTTATGTCTTCAGTTTTAGGAACCCTCCTAGAGTTAAAATATACTACAGTGGGAAGTCACGAAAAAAACTATGAAGATGGATGGTGGCAGGGATCAAGCTAGGTCTGATATTCCCCTCACCTCCCGGATCACATAAAGCGATGGCGTTATTACAGCAGCTTTAAGCAGCATACTTGAACATGAGCAACATTCGTTACTTTTTTTCATCATCAATGTCAGATATGGATTCAAATAATTCCATTCAGTAATCTGGAATCTCTGGAAGCACACAATTCATATGCTGGAACCACTGGAACAAATAGCTCAGTTGCTAACGCGCTCGCTTCATGTGATCCGGGAGATGGGGGATATCGGACTTCGGTTCGATTCCAGCTACCGTCCATCTCTACAGGTTTTTTTTAATGGTTTCCCACTGTATTCGAGGATAATGCGTAATGCCGGGATGGTTTTGCCATTCTATGGTTATACATCCCGACACGATGGTTTATACATCGTGGCCCTACAATATAGGCCACGAACGCTTCCTTCCCATTAACTAGAAGTTGGGTAAGGTCGGGTACTTCGGCTAAAATCGAGCCAGTCAAATCATATAATCAACAACAACGTCGTCTTGAAAAATAAACATGATGAAATATATCATTTTTTTTTCCAGAACGTCTATATCTGACCGAAATGCTTCTACTTCATTGCATCGTAACCACCTGCAAACCTATTACCTAACACGTCAACCGATCATCGACCACCCCCGGAGGCACGATACCAAGAAGCTGCGCGCGCCGCTCTTGCAGATTTACTCAGGCGTCGACCTACTTATAGCGGCTCGTGTGCAACTACTAACCCAATACACTTGAACTACATTTATAGCGCGAGATGACGCCGTGTTGGATATGAACCACACAATCACCTATTTAGTAGGTAGTCATTTAATTGCTCCGAGCAATGTTGGGTAATAGACACGAAGAATGTGTTGAATGTAATGGATTTGATTTGTTGAGAATTTTGAAGTAAATGAGACGAATATGATATTTGTTGACATGTATAGGAATTAGAAGTGATTTGAAAGGTTTTTAAAAATTACGTTGGTGCAAGAAATGCCATTCAACTGTGACAATTGTGAGAGACAGTTCAGGATAAAATATTCAGTTTAAAATATTGAGAATTTTGAAATAAATGAGACAAATAATGTATTGACTGGTAATAAAGTGCCATTTATTGATTATTAAAAACGGACCTATAAATGCTGGCATTCACTTCTATAATATACTACTTAATGCACTTGAAAAAAAAAAATTAATAATAATTTGAATCAAGTCTTGAAAGTTACCTATTTGATAAATGTTATTATTGCGTGAGAGTTTCTAGGGGATAAATAATTTGACCATACCTAGTAATTTCTGTTTAGAAAAAATATGCAAATCTGTTCCTAACTACATTCTTCACAACACACCCCTGTTTGTTGTGTCTGTTTATGGGTTATCTGTACTGTCTATGTATGTAGTTTATATATAAAATAATTAATTATTACTTATATTTGTTGTAAAAACCTGTAACATATTTAAATGATCAATTTGGGGTAGTAAAATATATTATATTATACTCTAGAAATGAGTATACATTACATTATCGGCAATAAAAGTAATTTGGGAAAAAATACACCACTGTTTCATGATATAGACCTATAGGCCTACAACAACGAGCTGTTTCAAATCACCTCTTCAAATCAACAGGTTCTGCAAGTACGAGCAAGAAATGAATTACTAAATATCAATTTCATTCATTTATTTTATTTATTTGAATTTGAAAAGTAGAATATATAGTGCATCAACTTAGGCCTATATTTGATTATCTGTACAGATATACATATACATATTATTTAAATTTAATTTTCATGACAGAAAATACCTCAATTGTGATGCCAATGCGACATAAACATTGAATAACAGAATCCGTGGCCAGCCAGACAAAGATAATTTACCGAAAAATAAAAAAGTACCAAATCATCGATATCAAACCGAAGTATTTTCTCTATCAATAACCTTGATCCACTTCGGCGTGACAGAGAGCATGAGCTCAATTAAAGCAAGAACAATGCTCAGAAAACAAGTGAAGTTGAAACGAAAGTCGTTCCATCGAGTAGGCACACCACTGCCGAACGTCACTACCGGCACCGACGCCGGTACCCAAGTCGGTACTGATGATAAATAAATGATAAGGTAATTAAATGCACGGAAGACTATAAATTCTGGACAATTTACAACCTTCAAAAGTCAGTAGGAGTACACTCGATTGAATTTGTATATAGGCCTAGACCCTATATTGGGGCATACATGTAGTTTTTCAAATAAAATGAATGGAATTCCATTCTTGACAATGACAACCCGATTCGATTGATGTGATCATGTGTATTGTAATAATATACATTGCAAACATTTTAATAAAATAATATTTAAAAAAAATTATGTAAATGTGCTATGTATAAAAAATGCAATGATATGTGATAATGATGATTGTAATAATGTGCAATTCTTCATTTTTTGACACTCAGTAAAAATTTGAATTTATTTGGATGGATATTATTTTTCACATTTTCCCGCCAATGAGGTATTTAGACATTTTGTGATGTAGTTTCTCGAAAATGATCCGACCGATTTGATCCAAAAACTACACAGTTTCAAGTTGCATAAGTCCGTGTGCCCAGAAAAAGTTTTGTGTTGATTAGTCAAACCGTGCGACCTGCGCAGTGGTTTCAAACAAAAAAACACAGACAGAACACCGGAGGAGTAGGATGGAAGTCTCCGCTATCGCTCATCTACTAATTATTCATTTAGCAATCCACACACTGTAGATGCACACTAAACAAACAATAACAACTAAACAGTAGACACCATAAATAACATAGGAAAAAACCTTTGTGTTATAACTTTTTCAATCACATACGAACAAATCTAGGTTCGTCACATTTCAAGACTTTCTACTCCTCATAATTGTAGCACGTGTGATGGGTCGGTTTCCGAAGACAGTTTTAATAACAAGCTGCCTCCTTAAGGGGACGAGTCACTGAAAAAATGAGGTTTTCTCATTTTTTCCGTTTTTTTTTATTATTATGAAGATTTTCAATAATTAACAATTATAAAAATTTTGGTATTATTAAGATTATTATTTCAGATTTAAAGAAGAAGAAGATCAAGATAATATAAGATTCAAGATTTTTGTCTCCCCACTGTGAATATTTGAATTGTTATCTAACCCTGAAATGACTACCTTATTCAAGATTTGATTTGTTCGTTGAATGAGTTATCATATTTTAATTATTCTTTGGGGTAGTAAGATTGCCCTCGCAGTGCCCCGTTCAAACGATCATAGCCTTAATTGGGGAACAATGATTTTGTATCAAGTTTCGATGTTATTTAAAAGAAAAAAAACATCACAATTGTACAAATATGTACAACTGTTACACTGTCGTGAATCAACACCAAAAACTTGTATTGCATGTAATTCATTACAGTTTATTTCCATACGTATGCGATATTGAAAATCGCTACTCCTTTTAGTGGCGGTACTTGAAGAAGTGATTTTTAAAATGTGAATCCAATGAATCATTCTTGACAGTAAATGGGAAGCACATTTTCAATTTAGGCCAAATTTTCCATTAAATACATTTTTCAATTGAATTATTTTGTCCAAAACTGAGAAGAAAATCATGTATGAAGTTCCATTTATATAAAAAAATGTAAATCGGAATAAATTCCAGAATGTGCTTCCCATTTATTTTTTATACAACCGTGTTGAAAGATATAAAAAAAATAATAACTTCAAAAACATGGAACGTGTGGGAGGAGTGATATTTTAAAAAACGTCAAATTTTTCATTTGAAAAAAAAAAAAAAAACGTCGACAAATTTAAATTTTTAAATTTTTAAATTTTTATATCTTGTTTTGAGCAAAAAGACATCACGTGCAAAAATGTTATCACTTTTGTACCCTTATCTAGGGAGATAGCAATTTCAGTGACTTGTCCCCTTAAGTATCGGGAGTTACATCACCGAGTCAAGAAGTATGGGTGGATCTTCAAATAGGAAGAGTCTTGTTTAATACTAATAGTTGAAAGAAGAGCGTATATGTATATGTGCACCGGAACTTCTTCCAATATCACTTTCTCTCTCGCGTCATATTTGTCGTTCACAATTCATGTTAATTCGAAATAATAATGAAATATCGTTATTATTGTTGACTTGTGTGATGGAGACGTCCTACAAAGTAAACAAAGATCATCGTTTACATTTCTTTTTACGGGTGACCTGCCCACAGCTGTGTATAACATTTTCAACGTCAACGTTAATACATAAACGATCGTAGTGACTTTCCGTCCAGTTTGATTTGCCTTAATATCCTTAATAGGGGAACAATGATTTTGTATCAAGTTTCGATGTTATTAAAAAAAGATTGCTATGCCAATTCGGTCGTGCTTATGTTATGTTGACACTGAACATGTTACGCTGTGGGTACATCCATCGATGTTTTTTTTTCAATGTTGCTTAACGACCCCACCAACAGCTAGGTTATACGGGGGTACGAATGAGCGGATGATAATGAAACGATGAAGTGATGATAGGTGAAAGGACGTTTACAAAACCCCATGCCTAATGCGGGACTCGAACCCACGCCCAACGGTGACTTCAGTTACTACCGCTAGCGATAACTGACTCACCGGGGCGGCTTCCATCGAACTTGGATCGATGTAGATGTTCAATGTTATGGAAGGTAATGATGAACCTAATCCGAAGATTAATGCGTTAATGCATTTTCTCTTCCAACTAGCATTTTATCGCATGGATAGCAGCAACCAAGTCACAACAGGGATCAGTGTATAATACAAAAACGTAACCAACATCCATGTTTCATGTTTTCGAGTATTTTCGTTGCCTCTACTTATCTATATAAGCAAAATTTATATTGCGGCTGTAAATTGTTCCAGAGGCAATAGAAATACAGTTCAGCAGGTACCAAGGGTATGTGGGGGTGGGTATAGGTAAGCTTGCCTACATGAAATCAACCCGGAATTCTTCCAAACTGTATTATTTCTACTATATGGACCGAGCCCTAATCTCGATCCAGGAAATAATATGACTCGAATATCCAAAGAAAACGCGAATGTTATGGGGTGTGGCGGTGACCGACGAAGTAGTGGCCTACTATAGGCCTATACAATGAAAAACAGGAATTACCACAATACATATAGGGTCTACTTCAATGTAATAAAAATTGAATCGTCTTTATTGTCAGGATATGTAGATCACAAGTATGGTTGCGGTCACGTGAAGTGGTCGATCAAGCCATACTAACATGCACGCATAATATACTGATAATATATATATATATATATATATATATATATATATATATATATATATATATATATATATATATATACGCACTCAAACAGAAGGCAATGTGCATTACGAACTCCACGCGTTGTACAAAAAAATTAGCTGTTGAATGTGAGTAGATTTTATTTAAATTAAAATTCAATTTCGGCTTAAACTATTTGATTTGACTGCAAGTAACAGCTGGAACCAAAAGTAGAAGTATATTTACTATCTGACTAAACCAGTCCTTGTGATATTGCATAAAGATGATACAATCAGAAAACAGACTTTTACTTTTGAAACTAGCCCTACACTTGCAGTTTATAAAATTTATAAAATTATTTTCTTCAAAACGGCTGGTCCGCATTACATACAAATTTGTAATAATGTATATCATTTATGTGTTTACATTCAGTGGAATTTCGAAGTTATTTGGAGAGATCCATCTCTCCATCTTTTCTTGCCCAGCCTATAATGTTATGGAGTTTTTCGAAACTTTGAGATGGTAGGCCTCATTCTCAGAATTGGTCCAACCCATTTAATTTGAAAAAAACTGCGTTTACAAAAAAAGTTTCATGTTGATCGGTCAACCGTGCGACCTGTGTAGTGCTTACAAGCAATAAAACAAAAACACAATCAAAGCTCCAAGAGAGTGGAATGGAAGTCTTCGCTGACGCTCATCTAAATTATATGAAACATGTAATACAGAATATCTAATTCATCACACACATAATATCTCAGAAACCTACACTTCGTTCCCTGTACGAATAAAAAACAAGTACACAATTAAAAACACTAGTCTGAAATATAGAATGGGTGTTCTTTGTAGGCCTATATTGCGTATATTGTTTACATTCAAGTTATTCTAGTTAAACAGACATTTTTAGGAAAACACCATAAGTAAACGATAGTTGGCCGATGTTTGAAAATGTAAGTTACATACTTCTTCAAAATAAATATTATCTCTCAAATATTTGATAATCGATCTAGATCATTTGATTATAAAAGTGTTGTAATTTTACAATTGTAACCAAGTAACCGTATCATTTCAAAATTAATAGAGCAACTTTTTTTTCAATGGTGCTTTACGAGCCCACCAATATCTAGGTTATACGGGGGTACGAATGAGCGGGTGATAATGCAACGATGAAGTGATGATGGGTGAAAGGACGTATACAAAAACCCATGCCTTATGCGGGACTCGAACCCACGCCCAACGCAACGGTCACTTCAGTCTCTGAAGCCTCTGTCTCTGAAGCGTGCCTCAGCTGACTGAGCTAACGAGGGCGGCTCATCTTTATCGTATCGTTATCGTGAGTGTCGTTCTTTCGACAAATGCGACTTTTTTGTCCGAAGTGTTTTCAAACTAATCGGTCTGAAAATTAATCAGATCCAAATTGAATAATATCAATCGATTCATGTTACGATTCACAGAAAAATTGAAACCTATAACGCGTAAAAAAATCACCTTCTTCTATCGAGACTTCTACTATTTTCTACTGTTACAGTATGAAAATAAAATAAACCCGTTCAAAATATCAATGTTTCTACACCGCACAAATTGAATCATTATAAATATTCATAAATTGTGACAAACAAAGCAATTAAAGCAAAGTGAAATTGTCTCAATTCATAAATCTGTTAATTTGTGTACGAAATAAGCGCGTGAAATCGAAAGTTTATCGAGATAAATACACACATTTCTGTGTTTTTCTATTAATTTTTTTACACGAGTCCAAGGAGACGTGATGGAATCGGTTGCTATGGTCGCTGGTTCGAGCCCTTTATGTGTGACCAACCTACTGAGTGAACAAACCTGTCCTTGACACACTTCACACCTCGGTACACACAATGCACACAGCGCTGATCGGCTACCCCCGTAGAGTAGGCTACACGCGCCGAGCTAAAGCTCGTCATTCTGAACCTCTCTCTGCCCGAGTCAGATGTTTTTCGAGAAACTCGAGATTTTTACGTTTTCAAAAAACAGTGTAATTAAATGAAACGTTCAGATCTCAAAGATAATTTCATGTTCCTTAAATTATATGACATTTTATTTTTGTGAATTCAACCAGTTTTGAGATAATACGTCAATGAATTTAATCACATTCTTTTTATTCATTAACGTATTATTTTGAAACTGATTGAATTCACTGAAATACAATCTCATATTAATTAAAGAACATAACATATCTGGGAGACGTGAACTTTTCATTCAATCACACTGGTTTTTGACTATAGAAAAAAATTAGTGGAGGTGAATTTATCTACTTTTATAAGCAACGTGCATGCACACTCTTAACGACCCCACCAACAGCTAGCTTGAATGGGGGTACGAGTGAGCGGATAATAATGAAACGATGACGTGGTGTAAGATGAAAAGACGTTTACAAAAACCCATGCATTATGCGGGACTCGAACCCACGCCCGATCTAACTTCAGTTTACTATGGTCGACTGAGTCACAGGGGCAGCTGAATCAGATGGTCCAATCGACCTGTATCTATTGAGTGACGAACAATAATCAATATATCAATTACGATCAATAATTCAGACGAAACGATAAACGATACGATATTTTCGATTATCGATACTATCTATCAGGTTTTAATCCTTTCAGAACGTTTCCTCGATTTTTACACATAATAGATCTACATAAGATGTATATGCACTATACGGCCTACTGTGCATACCATTTTTATATTAATCACAAATCTGTGGGTCTTTTTTGACGAAGATCTAGTGGTCTTGGGATGCAATCAAAGTGTTACAACACGAATTGAAAATTTAAATACGATGTTTGGACATTCGATACGATTATCGAAAAGGAGAAAAAATATTGATATATTACGATTAATTATCGATGTGATGAGAACGATAATCGATTCGAGTTTTTACATCGAACCATCCTATATCTATCCACCTTTCTAATAACGATCAGACTTGACAATTGATACATACAATACACGACACTCCACTTCCATTAGGCCTACTTGCAAATGGTATATTCATCGTAAGCTATATATTTTTCAATTAATATCTTTAATTATGTCATTAGTGACCAACTTGTAAATGTCTGTTGCAACTTTCCTTTTCTTTCTGATGTGTTTTTTTTTATGTAATTCAAAGTTATTTATTGTTATCACCAAAGACAAGCCTTCACAAGGCTTTGCGGAGAAGCAATAGTGGTTTTCGTGATCTGTAACTTTTATATCTCTTGTTTTCTCAAGAAGAAAATGCATGCGGACAATAATCGACTTGTGAACACATAGGCATACACTGTCAGCAGCAATGGCTCAAAACGATCGGTGAAAATGTTTGTTTTGTATATTTAAAAATATATATATTTAAAAATGTAATATTTTTGCTGGCGGAAAAAATACCAGCATAGACATGTGAATTTTTAATTATTTCATAATCGCATTCATATCGCGAGAAACATTATATTACAAAAGTATCAATTACAAAAAATAACATATAATTACAAAAACAAAAATGACTAAATATTATCTTGCCTGAAGACTATCGGACTATCGGAAGACTAATTCTTACTAGTAAGTATAAGAATTAAATAGCGAACATTTAATTAAATACAGAGTAAATGTATATAACAAATAAAGATGAAGATGTATTTCGACTAGATATTTCAAAAAACTGGTAACCCACATGTTTTCAGAACTATCGAGTGCTATTCGGGGCAGGATCGTATGATGCCGATCAGTCAATTCGCCCGACCTGAAAAGCGCGTGCAAAAAAGCAAGCTCCGTGATAAGAAGTGGTCATTACCTTACCGTCCTTAATTGCCGGTATGGGAGACAATGATTGCTCCATCAAGATTTGACCGGCATTAAGGAGGTGCGTGCACGGTGATCACACATCAAATCGAGAAATTTATCTTTACTATTTTTCCCTACTATCAAAAACCAGTGTAATTGAATGGAAAGTTCATATGTCCAAGATAATTGTATGATCTTTAATGAATGTGACATTTTACTTTCGTGAATTCAATCAGTTTCAAGATAAAACGTCAATGAATGAAAAGAATGTGATGAAATTCATTGACGTATCATCTCAAAACTGATTGAATTCACTGACATAGTGAATTCACTCAAATAATTGAAGACTATTCTTGGGGTTGATATACTCATCATTCAATTACACTGGTTCGTGAACATAGAAAATAAAAATTGTAAATATAAATCCCTCTATTTTTATGAGCACCGTGCATGCACCCCCATAACCCGCCCTACTCGGACGTAAGTACGTACAGAAATGACCCCCCCCCCCGCCATCACAGGACAGTGAAACAAACGAAAGTTCCACATTGCTCGATAACCCGGTTAGTCACAGCACACTGAATCAGACGGTCCCATCGACCTATATACACAACCGCGATCACCGATATCAGCACTGCCAATTGACCCAAAAAACAACTACATTGTCAATAGGTGAAGTGGCAAGGAAAACACTGCATATAGGTCAACGTGGAAGGATTAGCACGATATCACGAATCTATCAACCGTGAGGTTTTATTGCAACGGAAGTGATTATAATTATAACTAGTAATCCCTCTTATCAAACAGGAAGCAATGAAGGATCGAACCGGATATAGATGCGAAATGGTTATTCGTCGGACCGGAAGAATTTGGAAGCGATTGGTTTTAGTTTGAATTAATTCTTTTCTAGATGTTTGCTTGGTTAGGTTATAGGTTAGTTAACTTGGGTTGGTAAATTATTTGGATTGGGTTATTTAGGTAAGTTCAGGTAACAACAACAACAGTAACAACAACAACAACAACAACAACAACAACAACAACAACAACAACAACAACGTCCATATAGAGTTGAGAGTTTTTTTAACCATCTTCAATATATGTTGAGTTTTTGCTTTGCTCATCCAATTATTTCATTTCCTTCACTCTTTCTCTTGGTATTATTAATACCGCTCATTTAAATACTGCATCGCTACGTATGCCACTTTTTACCATGCCCGAAAATCTTTCGCAATCTCTTCCTTGTCCCAGTCCTTCAAACCACTCTCCGAGGAGCTAATCGACAATTACAAAGAGGAAATGATATCTTACAGTTAGCCATAGACAATTACTAATTTCCTATATAGCGTTGTGTATTTATGTCGCTCTATCTACCATGTCGTAGGGATTTCTTCAGTTGACCTATATTTTCTCAAATCGTGGTCGACCCAATAATCTACTGTGGTTTTCGTGGTTTGACAAGGCGATAAAAACGTCAGCTTCGTAGTTTCGTTGCCCGTCAAGCATCGTGGCGATTAAAATTGAAATGTGTTTCAATTTTAAAATACCCTCCCACATTGGCAGTATGTGTTAGAGTAAGAGAGTAATAAGAAAATCTATTATTGGTAGTCTTGAAGCGTTGATTTTTACTAGCGTATAACGATCATCAATAGCTAGGTTATTTGGGGGTATGAATAAGATGATGATAAACGAATGATGTGTACAAAAACGCATGTCTCACGCGGGACTTGAACCCACGCCCGATCTGAGGTAAGTTTCTAAAGCGAAGCCTTAGCTTAGCCACGACAGCCTCCTTTTCATCGCTCAACAGACTATAAGAGTGCTATTCACCCACCCAAACTCAACCAAACTCAACATTCGTTTATCAAGTACCACACAAGACCCCCTCGAAGTCTTGGACAACCGAGGGGTTAACAACTCTTGAAATCCGGTGTACACTTGCCATGAAATCCCCTTGAAATCCGTATGAAATCCCTTGAAATCCCCCTGAAATCCATATGAAATCCCCTGAAATCTCTGAAATCCCCTGAAATCAGCTGTATACCAAATTTGCGAGTTGTAAACCCCTTCGGAAACAACCAAGAAGTGCTGCTTCAGAATGGTCTTACTAATTCACCCTTATCAAGATTTCGATATTAATGACGAAGAAAAAACCTAGAGTGAATTGATAATAATTGACTACGCTCCCGTTGTTACCGCACCCGAATTAGATGATCGTGCAATGAGTGGATCGTTACAGCAGCACAGGACAGAAGTTCGTTGTTATACAGGCCAAACGGTAGGAAAGAGCCGTGATGTGGTCTGTGGACATTCGTTCATCAATTTTGTGGGAATTATCGACTTTTACAGAAGCTAATAATGGGTCTATATAATTATAATAATATTCATCTGAAGAAGCAACGAAATTTCCTCTCTATATAGACCTAGGCCTATATTAAAACTATAATAGTCTGTTTTTCCAACGTATATATTATATATGAACGCATTTGATTTTCACTTTTCTTTCTATAGCCGACTTCTTACACCAGCCTCCCGACTTTCTGTCCCAGTTAAAAAGCGAAGGTTATTCATTGCTTTAAGTTTTAAATCACAGAATCATTTATATATTCTATAATGATATCTGATTGAGGACACGATTCGGTGTATTAACTATTGTTATTATAAAAGAAAAAAAAAAAAAAAAAACTAAAACGCCAGAGTAGCTGGTTATCTAGTTGAATGATCCACGTGTAAGATTCCTTGCTCTCTGTTCTCTCTCTCTCTCTCTCGCTTTGTCTCTGTACGCGTACTACACGCTTTCTCCTGATTTGTCTTCGAATGGTTCTTCGTAGACCCCTTTTCAACACTCGAAGACTGATAACGAGAGAAACATGTTCCGACAGAAGAACGAATAAAAACCACATAAACAAGCTACTTTGCATCGTACCTATTTTATATTCTACTATGAATGTTAATCATAATCAAACTGACTATAAGTTCACTCTATTTATAGAACACACGTTCTTTTTATTTCTGTAATCTATTCTCAATTATAACTTTTACTTTTTCAACATGAATTACTAGCTCTCATTTTGTTTCCAAATAAAGTTTTTCAATTTAGTGTTAACCTATTTTCAACAACAACAATAGAAGAAAATAAACCAGTTTTGGGAAATTTTGTCTCCATCTTCTTTTGAAGAACCATTAGCAAAAATAACAACAATTACGCTTTTGTTCTTTTTAATGCTGCTTAACGATCCCACCAACAGCTAGGTTATACGGGGGTACGAATGAGTGGGTGATAATGCACCAATGAAGTGATGATAGGTGGAAGGACGTTTACAGAAACCCATGCCTTATGCGGGACTCGAACCCACGCCCCACGGTGACTCAAGTTTCTACCGCTAGCGATAGTTTTGTTGAGCCTAGTTTACATTATTATATTCACTTATGAGCTACAAAATATCCTTTTCATGTTTTGCTCGTACCAATCAATGTCGATTAAAACAATTACAAGAGAAAATGAACACTATTACACAATTGCCAACATGGCCATACATTGACAAAAAAGTACAAATATGCATTTTTAAATAATTATAAACAAAACAAGATTCCATTCAGATTCGTATTAGAAACATGAAGGTACGAACGATAACGATGAGAAAATCACATCACAATTATCGTCGTTTAATTGATGAGAGAGATATTCTTCAATAATTCGAAATCCACCCACCCTCTCTTTTTTCCCCTCCCTCCCTCGACACGAAACTCTAACGCAATGAGGGGTAATCTAGGCCATAAAACAAGGTGTTATGACGTCATTTCAAGCAATGCATGACGGGATCACAGAGTTACGTCATGACAGGTAGATTCGTGCCATTCTTGACGGGTCGACACCCACGACCGTCGATACTGTTGAATGACAGCGGACGATCGATCGGAACCACCAATGTGGTCTACACAATGTGACCGGTCGAAACATGCGATCGCTATTGCACGTGGATAGGGGGGACGGTCTATCGGCTCTGATTAATGATATACTATCCGATCTCGGGCGGGATGGAACTGAAACCGATCGTGTTTTAGCGGAGTGTAATTTATTTTTAGAATTTTTATGATGCAGTATTTTTTGAAAAAAATGTTGTGAATTATTATGTATAGGGTTGGTAGATGCGAGAAGGGAAACGACAACACAATATATTATTTTTAAAAGTAAACTAGATTGTTTGAGCTGATAATTATAATTATATATATGAATGTATATTCTTTTTTTAAATTAACATCAAAATCCTGATGTAGGCCTACAGTCATTGTTGCTCAATTAAGACTAAGGATGAGTAAGTAACCGTTTCGAAGCGGACCTGTCAGATGTTTCAAGACTTTGAGGCGGTCTTGTCACCAATTGAAATATAATTAAAATAAATAAAAATTTGTATAAATACTCGAATTTATTCAATGTATCGTTATCAATATATTTTGAAGTCATTCAATATAATATTTTAGTTAATACATACTGAAGCTATGTGAAAGTGAAATTGAAGCTATTTTACTGTATTTTGAAGTGACGATCTATAAATTGATCAAGATGATATTTATTCGTGATGAACATAAGATTGAAATTCAAATAATATTTACTATTATTTAGTAATATTTCAAATGTAATTCTCAATATAGGGCCTACTTCATGATGAGTTTATAATAATTAATTGAATGGATTAATACAATAATCCAGGAGAAAATATCACATTCGACACATCAACTTATAAAGTCGAACTTATACTCTAAATAATTGAGTGGAGGAGTAGTCGCTCTGTACTCACTACCCATGCATATACAGTACATTTTCACAGAATAAAGACGATAATTATAAGAACCAATGTACCAAAAACTAAGTTGAATTAATTATCAAATTTTACTCATTTATTCATTCAAATAAATTAATGAATAAAATGAGATGGTTCAATCAACTGATAAAATTCAATTAAAAAATTGAAAATTGAAATTATTTTGTTGAATTTTTAATAAATTGAAACTCGACATACTCAAATGTGTACGTATATGCAGGCTGTGAGTGGTAAGTGGCAATCCTATATTAATGCTTCGTTCCCGCATTTTCCCACACACAGTTCAATTAAAATGATAAACAGCGTCCAATTAAACCGTCATTATTACTACTTAGACAAAATATCAAGTAATTATTGCATAATACAGTTCTAATGATGACAAAACCGCTGTTTACCAGTACCAACACTAACAAGGTAATTTGGGAATACGAATCAAAAGAATAGAATAGACTTTTCAGTCTTCAAACATGCGACCAACTCAATGATTGGATCCAAGTAAATAATACCGGTCAATTGGCTGGTCACGTATATTTTTTTTAAGATAAAATTTGGTGACGATTAATGTTAGCTCAAGGCGTCCCCTCAGTTTCCATCGGCAAAGGTCCCGAAAATTAACGGTTAGCATTTTCTGTGTCAACGTATAATATGTGAACGATCGCACTGGCTTTTCGTTTGAAGATACTGTATTGATACTACTTCAACTTCACACCATTCAGAGAAGAATCTTCTAAAATACTGTCGATTCATGATAAACATTGTCAATGTTATGTGTTATTTCTATGTAACGGTTCGCGGTGAGGTAAATATCGATGGCAAAAATATTAAAAGTAGCACTGATCACACAAACTAATTTTTCTACATTTTTTCTTATAGAATTTGTATCATTATAGCATTTGCGACAACCGTCAAAAATTGTCTGCATCTTGCGATGTATTCAATTTTGTATCTTGAACGGTTCAATTACAACAATCACTCACAGCTCTGAAATCCCCTAGCGGGAACTTTTTGCCCTATCCAGACTGGGAACGACTTCATACCATTACAAACATCACACTCATACTACACTGCATATTGAGCTGATTTTTTTTCTAACGGTGCTCAACGACCCCAGCAACAGCTAGGTTATACGGGGGTACGAATGAGCAGGTGATAATACAACGATGAAGTGATGATATAGATGGAAGGACGTTTACAAAAAAACATGCCTTATGCGGGACTCGAACGCACGCCCAACGGTCACTTCAGTCTGAGCTAACGAGGGCGGCATTGAGCTGCTTCTGCGAGTAATAATAATTGAAATGTAATTCATACAAAATATTAAATACAAAATTAATATCATTATACAATATTATTATAATATCAATACAAATACGGATCACTCGGACATGGTCCATTTGATAATCTTATTAGAAAATTATTTTTATATCTTGTTTTCCATCATCTTAGGTTTCATCCAGTACCGTTGCTCATGGGTTATACCAAAAATATATTTTCACTTCCAATAATGAAATCTTTTTTAACAACTCGTGTCCCAAATCATTTCCCAATCGATCGGATCGCCACGCAAGATGTGCCAAGTGACAATCATCGCCCAAGCCAGGGTCATCCATCAGCACAACATAATACGTCTATTACATCTGATCCGACAAGGTCAAACATTCGTCTCGCTGACCTACTTACCCAGTAAACTAGACATACATAATCCACGTAGTAGTCATTCCCTTTCTAACCAGCAGATCGCTACGACTTACCCCCCTACAAATATAGGAAAATAATATCATACGCAATCACGTGTATTTGTTGGGCAAGACGAGATTTGGCAAGGTCTTTGGAGGTATTACGTCATCAGCATCATCATCGTCGTCGACGTCGCGCTCTACCCAAGGCTGCGGCACAGTTACCCACTGCACTAGACCTAGTTCGTTCCCGATACGAGCCGAGATTATGACAGCTTACGAGATTATAAATGGAAAGATTTTCAACAAACCTATGTATAGCTCGTAAATACATTCTGTTTTTATGGAAACCTTGAAGATACGTAGAATTTAGGTTACGTTCGTGAATGATTCAGAATTATAGTTGTAATTGGTTGAGGAGGGGGGGGGGGGGGTAATTTTCTGAGATTCATTTACGCCGTAGAGTATATTTAAATTAAGAGTCATGGATATCAGGATTGTAGGAATGAATTACATTTCTAATATAGGTAACCTACTTGTTAGTTATTGATGAATGTATATGTACTGATAATTAAATCAATATGTTTGAATTAATTTATCACTATGGAAATATACCCTCCATGGCAAGAATATTGCAAGAACACCTTTTTTGTATGTTACTAGGATTTGGACGAGGAGAATAAAAAATTGGAATAAGGTAGACGACCTACGTGTCGGTAAATAATGAACATCACCAAAATCGCTCGGTAACATAGTCTACTTTTATGTTTTCATTCAACTAGGACAATCACTTTCATTCTCACTAGGCCACACTATTGCTGTAGATGAGCAAGAATACTAGAAAATTGATTAAAATCACTCGAAAAAAACATTAATGAAATATGCAACTAATATCCTACACACTAATAAGGACGTATAGGGCTAGGTAATGTATATTATTGAAAAAATTCAGAAGTTTCTCCCCACATGTAAATTTTTGTTGTGATATTTCCATTTTTCATTTTTTTTTTTAAATATTCTAACAATTTTTTTCCAAATGTCCGATCCGTCCAAGCTGGAGATATTCGCTTACGCTCTCCAAAAAAATTTAGAATTGTTGTCTACATTTTAATTTTTGACCGTCTATTGAACATAACAATTTAATCAAATTTTCATGAGATAGTTCATCTCATTTAAAATAGTTCGTTGGGTTTACTTAATCATTTTCGAAATACATTGTGCGAGGCATTCAACAGAAAAATCTACTCTGATCTCTAATTTTCATTTAAAAATATAAAATTTAAAAATATATAAAAATACTAAATTGATTTCTTTTTTGAATGGAGGGGGGGGGGGTAATTAGTACAATACACAGTTGAAAAAGTACTACGTTTGTCCAACATTTACCGGTAAAATGTCGTCAATATTCAAAATTATACATATATATTATATATATAAAATATAAATAAACATAAAGATATTGTACAATATATGCAAACATATAGTCAAGCAGGCATAACAAAGAGCATTACTTGTGAAATTGTTTACTTTAGTAATAATTAACAAATATTCCAAGATTACGTAAGATAACACAAATTTTAACATAATAGAGAAAACACTTTTGTTGAGTAGGTATTTCAAAATCGATTTAATTCACTATACGGGTTAATTCGAGTTGATATATCAATTCATAATCGCATGATGATAAACATAATTATCATACTGATGAAAAAAAAATGATCGACCACTGCCTGTAGCTGCTAGATAAACCCGCGAGCATTTCACATTTGGGCGGAGTACGTCTATTACTTAAATCGAGTAAATTAGGTCATATATTGCGCTTGGTTGTGTCAAGACAATATGCGCCAGGCTAATAACAAGTCTAGTTTGTTTATACATTAGCTATAATTGGAATTTAGAACTAGGTTAGAGTTACACATTTAATTATATTTACTGTGAAATTAAGACAAATCCTGAAATTAGCAGATGATTCCGAGCACTAATGAGTTTTTTTTAAATTATTTCCATCGAAATCTTGATCTACAATCAATGTTTCCAAATTAAGTTTAATTATGAATTAGTGAGACCGTTTTGAGACTTCGAATCGGCGTGTCACCAAATAAATAATTATCTCTCAACTAAATTGAATTATTTGAAATTATTCATTTAAATTTAAAATAAATCCAACTATCAACCGCTGTCGATAATACGAAAAAAAAACTTTCAATTTCATTTTCAACAGATCTGTAAATATAGGTGGGCGAATCAAAAGTAAAGCATACACATTTCGTGCTTCGACTCGATCGAGTACTTATCCCTACTCGCTCGACTATATCTGTTCTCGCCAATTATCATCACTCGAAACGAAACTGAAAGTAGTGCCACTGTCAGTGTGCAACTAGGTCAGTAGGTCACTTTCGATTTTTATTTCGTATCGCTTCGACGCGCGGTTTTGTTTTTTCTTCGTCGTATACATAATACCACAGCAATCTAGGTCAACGATATGCAAAATGGTCGACGTCAAGTTTCGGAGTTCTCGAGTGGGTACACATGACTATACTGTGTAAATTGTTGCGATTCAATTTTAGATGACACGCAATAACGTTTATAGCGTGCGCAGTTTTCAATAGGGACGGCCCCTATTTCCAAAAATCGTAATAACTTTATCTAGCGAAGGTATATAATTTATTTATTCATTTTAATGCTGCTGAACGACCCCATCAACAGCTAGGTTATACGGGGGTACGAATGAGCAGTGACTATGTGAAGTGATGATAAGTGAAAGGACGCTTACAAAAACCCATACCTTATGCGGGACTCGAACCCACGCCCGACCTGACTAACAGATTTTGAAGCGGTGCGTCAGCATGACAGCTAACGATCACCGGTGACACTTGTGTGCGCAGTTTCATTTAGGTAGGGCCCATTTCAGAAAAGTTTGAAATACATATTCTAGCAAAGCTATATCGATAGGCCTACATAAATGCAAAATACACGTGGATAGGTGTTATTCAATTGTTATTAAATTTTATGCAATTATTCAATTCAATTCAATATGCTAACTAGATCAGTGGCACAATAGAAAAAACTGAACTGAACTTCACGTTCAAATACTAAAATACTAATGATGAAAATAATTCCTGTGCATAATATGCATAACTACCCTTAACATAATTAAAGCAATCCCGAGACGAAAATATAGAAAGCTCCCATTTCGCCCCGCAAGAATTTTTTGAATTTGTTTCAAATTAAAAGTGGTTTCAAAGTTTTTTTTTCAATTAGGCCTACGTGGGTGCAAGAAAAGCTATTCTATGGCAATTGTCAGAGATAATTTCGGATAAAATATACAATATCCTCTTCCTTGTAATTCATTAGGTACGGCCTGGGCCGTCTCTGCGTACCCTGAGATACCATATCGTGGTGATAATCACGATGAATTGATACTTTTTTCGAGGTAAAACCGAAAGAGAACGACGATAAACAGGTGGGGGGGGGGGGGGTATTTACACACACACTCCTAGCACACGTGAGTCTGATGTGTATAACAGGCGTTATTGCTGCCTACCGCACACCAACAAGGGAAAGTGATGCCAAGGCTAGTGGGTCAGTGTGTTAACATGAATGATCCAACAACACTGGCATAATTAAAATGATTATTCAGGCCTACAGCTTGGAACGGAATGAAGAATTAAATACCTGACTAATACAGATTCGGTATTGCGCAAGAGCCAGTGAATCAATATATCATTACGATGAAGTATATTTTGATGGGAAAAATATGTTAGTGCATCATATAAAATATATGAAGGTAGTTTTGGTTTTTGGGGAAATTGAAGCGCTGGAACACGACAATTTTTAAAAATTGACTACAGAATCTACTGAACAAAAATAAATAATTACATGTGTGATCTAATTAAAATCAAAGGCTCGAGACTAAAGGTATAAATTAGGCTATAAATTTAGCGATAAATATTTTCAGGTCATTTATTAGTATAGCTGCCAAATCTTTTTTAAAATACACTTTGGGCTCGACATAACATTGGAAATACGTAAATCATTCAAGATCTGTTGATTCGATTAAAACACGTGCTTTTGAGAGGCTCTATATCGACTGTCATTCGACGTATTTACATTCATCGTTCTCTATAGAAAACAAGATGATGACATAATAGATGGGAATATCAATTATTTATTATTTCCAAGTTTCCAACTTCGTTTATATATTAGGTCAGGGGTATGCATAAATTAATATATATATATATATATATATATATATATATATATATATATATATATATATATATATATATATATATATATATAGGCCTATATATATAATTACAATAAAATAAAAATATCATTTTCAGTACCGGTATACGGTATATTATCAGTTGGACCAGCCGTTATTATGTTTATTTCAATATTTTTGTACCCTTTAGGCCTACCAAGTTGTCCAACTACATCTCAAACCACGCCTTCTCCAGCCCCCAAAAAATCGACTTCTTAATTCACTGGGATTTTTTTGTTATTTAATTTTTTCAAATTAGATTTGAAGCACCCAATTGTGATTTAAACAAATCTTATATTGAAACTCACAGTGAAAAAATCGAAAATGGATACGAACATTTGAGATACCGGTATACGTCTAATTATTTCACATATTTTTAAACAACCCTCATTACAACCATGACTGCTACTTCGGTACTATAGGGCCTACCATTGACGAAAGACATACAGAACTATATACATATTTTTTCTCTCTCTCTCTCTCTCTCTATATATATATATATATATATATAAACCTTGATTGGTCCCTGACTCCATAGTAAACAGGATAATAATCAATATAAAATACATAGGAAAATATAATAAAACCTAATTAAATAACTGATACTGGAATGATATAAAACTGAAAACAAATTGAAATAATTAACGATAACATACAAAAATTAGGATACTAATGATAGGCCTAATTGAAATTAATACAAAAAAAAGTATATAAAATGAATCTAAACGTTGATGGTGGATAGTTAATTTATTATAGACCTATGACATCGTTTTCTAATAGTATCAAATCAGGAAGCAGTAGAAGTGTCAATATTAAACCATTTCATGCCCCATTGAAGGGCTTATAACCAAATGTCCCAGTGACCTGGATTTCAGAGGCAACCTGGCACGACTTATAATACCACACCACATCCCCATCTGTATTGACCCAAACTCGACCCGATATCAGGGGCTACCTGACCTCAACTTGTACTTTCAATGTTGAGCGCATGTCTGCAGAATCTGGAACGACGAATCAACCACCACCCCTTGCCGCGTCCACCCCCCCCCCAACCACTATGACTGGGGGCGGCGGCGGCGGAGGCTCGACCCGGCGCCACAGCGTCACACGACGACGACGTTGCACGCACTGGGTGAATGCGACGTCGGCGCCTCTACAAATGATATTCCACGCTGCTTGACCTCATTCTGTGTCGAATCGAATGAAAGTAGGGCGTAATAGAATATGGGATTGTGACGTGGTAATTGAACGTATATTTTAATACGATTAATAAGGGATGTATTTGGGGTCGGTAAATAACACGTTGATGCGCCGTTGAACCTCAATATTCATACAATTTTGTATATTGTTTTCACCGAATAGTCCGTTTTGATATCGCTTCCAACCCCCCCCCCCCCTTTTCCCCTCTCTAATCGACAATGAGTGTTTCTGTGCATTACTATAGTATTACAATCGACGTACATCCGATTAATTATTTATATATATGTCAAGGTCACCCCATGCTATTAACTCGCAGTGAAGCATAATAAGCAATTTAATATCATTAATTTTAATTCTTCGTTTCATTATAATATAATAGTTCTCGAGTTATTTAGAAATAAGTTAGCTCTTAATTCCACTTAGGGATTTGGTTCTGATTATTACGAAGAGTTTCACAAAGTGGACGAAGTTGAATTTTGTTCATTTTTTTTATTTTTCCAACTCACACACTGACTCTTATTCACATATACTTGATAGTGAGCTAAATAGACCAATCAGAAGAGCAACTTCTTTTGTAGAATCTAATCGAGATTCAAATAATATATAATCTATCACATTTACAACAGCAATGTTTTTGGAGATTATAATCAATAGTAGATCTATACCTCATGTAACCTAGTTGTTGGTGAGATCGATGAATGCCATTGAAAAAATAATTTAATAATAGAATCTATTGAAATAATTCCAAAAACTGGTTAGCTAGCTATAGTTATTTCTGTCTGTATGCGGAGGACAATCAAATCTAATTTGATAAATCCGTTTTATTTCGAAATTTGAGTCATCTTATTTTATTCTTTGGGGTGGTACGGTCAACTTTGAGCCCCGTCCGAACGATCCTACCTTTCATACATAACCTCAATTGGGGAATAATAAATTTGCATCAAGTTTCGATATAGATGAAAAAAATACTTTTTTTTCATCGAAATAAATGGTAAGAACATTTTCGAGTTTTTTCGTCTGTTCGATTTTATACCTCAAAATAATAATGTGTTCGATCACAGATTAGTGATATAAGCTGTTGAATGTGCGTATGGGCATATTTAAAGAAATTAAAACTTTAATTTGTGATTGATGCATTTCATATGCCCGCAAGTGTACTAGCTATTAATCAAGTAAAAAGTTTCTGGAGAAAAAAGCTGCTTGTTGTTTGCACATCCAGGGTGTGCGGCAATACCAATACTACACACACGAGCGAAACGATGAGAGAGACAGAGAGAGAGAGAGAGAGAGAGAGAGAGAGAGAGAGAGAGAGAGAGAGACAGAGAGAGAGAGAGAGAGAGAGGAGAGAGAGAGAGAGAGAGAGAGAGAGAGAGAGAGAGAGAGAGAGAGAGGGAGCGAGAGAGAGAGAGAGAGAGAGAGAGAGAGAGAGAGAGAGAGAGAGAGAGGCGTGATGACGTCAGACCAGTCATTGAGCAATACCCAACTCTGTTCGGACGAGATGATGATGTCAACTTACACATGTAGTCAGAGCTGCACAATGTGCAATATCTCTCGGAACATAAATGCATTTACGTACAAGCAGTTTTGATGCTAAGTGCTAACCACTGAAGAGTATGATAAAATATCAAGTTTGTTGTCTAGTAATTTCGTGTGTGGGAAACTTGTAACCAATGAGATGAAACTCGTGAATCCGGACGTTTCGTTTTTGAAGTATACAAGCCCATTACTTTCAAGTCTCAATCTACACGACCAGATCTCGCCAAAGATGCATTTTATAAATATGAGAGACTATAATTAGCAGGGTTAAGCCCAAGTTGAGATTCGAATACGATAAATGCATGGACAGGTATTCATATATATACCCATCATAAAACATTGTTTGTATTAGTCTTTGATGATGATGATGATGATTTGGGAGTAGGCCTACGCATGAGCAGATGACTGGTGAATATTTCAGGAAAACTCATATTTTATGCGAAGCTCAAATCAAAATCCATGCCGACTTCACTTGCAACAAATGTGTTAACTATAAGCCAGAAAGGCTTCACTTTGATTTTTCATTTCACTACCAACTACACCTTTTAAAATGATTATGGTTGGATATGCAGCGGCACATGTAGCGCAGTGGTTAACGCGCTCGCTTCATGTGATCCGGGAGGCAAGGGAATTTCGAACCCAGTTCGATCCATGCCTTTACAAGGGTGTTTCATGGTTTTCCTCTATAGTCTAGGCTAATGCCGGGATGGTTCCCGCAATATAGGCCATATTGAATATGAATTCAAATTTCTATGGTATTTGAGCACACGAATGATACATATATATTAATGTCAAGTTTTACATAAATCGGATTATCCGTTTTAGAGATGAAAATAAATCCGCATTCTTTTTCACGTCAATTTACGAGCTCGATTATAAAAGCTATTTAAATATGTGAATCAGGTGAATCAGTACGTGAGTTGATGGATCCAAAATCAAGGTGTGTAGACCTACACGTGTACCAATTTTTCATGTAGGCCTACATTTCATTCAAAAGCTCGCTCATACTACAACGCATATGCTGCGTTTTCCTAGTTAAGTTGGTAGACGACCTTTCTAGTACACCTATACAAGTATATTACCTAATTTAGGCAATCTACACGACTTGGCGACTTATCAGTTCTTTCTGATAATTTTTAAACGATCAAGATAACGACAAATTTTAACTTTGATGGAAGCACATACCATTTCAATAACTACCGAATGTATACATATATAAGGTGTAGAGCCTGAAGGCTATAATACATACAAAATAACTATAGAACAAAAATTGATGACTATAATATAAAAATTATATTATGCCTAAATATTGCTCATTTAGAAGGGTTATAGGGATAACATCGATTAATTGAAGATCGATTGGAGATCGATCAATATTTTAACCGATCTGAAATTAAAGTTTGAAAGTGTATATAGGCCTACAACCAACTAAATCGTTGAACGATTAAAAAGATCAGTAGAACGGGAAGACCGCGTGCAGTATTGGTTTTAAAATCAACGTGTGTTTCTAGTTAGTTTTCCGTTATACCATTCACACAATAGGCCTATATCGCCCATCTTACAAGGCATATGTCGTGTTTTCCTTGTCAGTCTCACTATTCATCAGACCATCGCTCTATACTATATACTCTGTGATCACATCCGGACGTTGTTGTTTCGACCAGCCTAAACTAACCTGCACAAATCCAATCAAACTAAATAAACCTAACCTATCCAAACTAACTAACCTAACCAAACAAACATCCTAAACTAATTCAGCCTGCACTAAAAACAAAACTACCCTCGGTCCGACGCAGTGCCACTTCGAAAAATTAGAATAATCGTAAGTTCGTAATCGAGCCGCGTCGACTGACCTACGCTATCGCGCGCGATGTTTTTGTTGTGCAAAATATGCAATTCTGTGCTATTCCGCCTCAGCATGTACCAGATTATAACGTGCAATACGAGTTATTTTCAGAGGCGGAATCTTGGCGACGAGCCCCGTGGAACAGGCGCAGATAAACAAACAACATAATTCTTGTTCCAAGTGAGCGTCTCGGACAAATGAGACATTTCGCTAACATATGTGTCCCAAGTAATGGTCATTTCGGGGCGCCGGAAGAGTTTATCGAATAAAGTATACTCGGTTGTGGGACATGGGATTGGATGTCAAACCTTAACATATTTTACATCCATTTCATTCATTCATAAAGTCCCCCCAAGCATTGAGTAAAGAAGTAGTTGTATTAGTCTTAGTCTTAGTAATAGTCTATGCCCCAAGCCCATGCTGCACAGCCGAGTCTACTTTATCCCGGTATATCCTATCCGCAGTATATTACATGTATTTTCATTTGTATTTTATTTTTAACCCCCCCCCCCCCCCCCCTATCAGAGTTCCTACGCGCCTGAGGACTAATCCTCATTAGTGGTCCTCATCATCTATCTGTATAGGGCCATTTAATTATTGTAACATTGTAAAATCAAGTGAGAAAATATCACGAGACACAATTAGTTTAGTGGTGACCTAAAAGTGTAATTTTATGGGTCAATTATGAAGAAGTGGGAATCCAAGCGTGGGTTATGTAAATTGAACTGTCTGAAATGAGGCGTTTACGAGAGAAATCATGTGGGATCCGCCAGATCTGAAATGACATCTTTCATGTGAAGGCTTTTTTTATTTTCAATTCATTTTGGGTTTAACGACGCACTGTATACTGCTGACTAAAATCTATAGGCATCGGTGAACGATGAATGAGATGATCTGGGACGATGAGATGAAAGGTTACTTTATAATGTGTTTTTGAATAGTGGGAAGGAGTCGGTTGTTGTTAAAGAACTATCCCAGTATCAACCTGGACGACAGAGGGAAACCAGGAACCCTCTGTCATAGTCATAGTAGCTCTGGATGATCAAGCATGGGGGGTAAAAGCGAACCAATGTCTCCTGAATCACGGTTCACTGTGCTAGCCACTCGACTACACGTGTTACCACAACAATACAACGACCTATAGGCACATGACACATTAAGTGATTGCATATAGAGTTAGAATCGGTTAGGGGACATTTCAATCTCGCTTTTCAACAATGAGAACCCTGTCTGCCATCACTTATCGGTGATTATTTGTTTGTTTGCTTTACGATCCCACCAGCTGCTAGGTTATTTGGGGAACACTTATCGGTGACTAGAACCACTGATACGCAAGTCACATGCTACCTTATAGACTAAGTATATAAGCTAGTCTCACATCAAGGGGGGGCTTCACAATACATAATGCCGACCCAAAATCTGATCTGATTATCAATGCTGTTCTATGAATATGTATTCCTAACTGAAGCTCGAAAACTAGCCTGAGAATACGCTTGATCAAATCAAGAAAACCTTCAATACAATATTGAGTATTTGATAAAACGTAATATATATATATATATATATATATATATATATATATATATATATATATATATAATTATAAAATGCGTTATGAACTTACGTAAATTGTATATATTGATAAGCACAGTCGCACTTGAAGATTATTACGGTACGTTTTACAGTTATTTTCTATGATTCTTTCATTAATAGCGGTGTGAGCATACTTTATGATGATGCAAGAAAATTTTTACACTGTTTTATTTATTTACAAAACATTTTTCCTGATAAACAAATAAATACCAGCATTCAATATATATATATAGGGTATATATAGGCCTATATATATTTACGTCGAGTCGTAACTTGAGCAATGCAGTGAAGCATATGCGGTGCAACGTGCCTTATGCAGTAAACAGGTGTTATGCACCATTATTATGACTATAATGGAGTTGATAAGTCATTAACTTTCGTCAAGACTACTAACAATAACAACTAATAAGTGCATCGTGCAAAAGTGCACAAATATTGCTATTGGCGAAATATTAGGGTCAACTAGGGGATCACTTAATTCGAGGGAATCCGAATGTGTTAGTATTCGATCGACATGGACAGTTTTGGGCGTTTTTTTTGTGGTTATCCGAATGTTGTTTTTCCGAATGTGCAGGTACCGGTATTTATGACGATATAAAGATAATTTCACTAGCTTATATTATGCATTAATCCGATGTATATTTTTTATAGAAATTGCATCAGAATGTTACTTATTTCAAGTTATAATCTGCTTGGATGAATAATTGAATAAATACAAGTTAATTATTCAATTTTTACTTATTCCGCTTATTTACTCCTCAATATTCTAACAAACATTTTTTAGGCGAGAATTTGCAATCATCAATGAGTAGGTTTATGTTCGAAATGAAAACGAAAAAGGCTTCCAAAAATAGGGCGATCACAAAATCATGGAAAATGATTGGAAAAAATTGGGCACGGTAAATCAATTATAGATTGGAGTATACCGGTAATATAATCTTTTGGGAGAAAGTTCAGATTTGTGTGTATGCGTGTAGGCCTACTAGCAATTTATCCACATTTATTCATTATTCCAAGTTTAACGCACTGTACTGATGACAACGATCTATTGGCGTCGGGAATGATGAGTGAGATGATCATGGAGTAAGATGATGAGACGAACGCTAATTTTATTAGGTATTTTTTGTACAGTGAGAAGGAGTCTGTCGTGCCCTTTTAAGGAACAATCCCAGTACTAGCCTAAACTACACAGGGAAACCACGCAAAATCTTAGAATTGTCGACCATGGCGGGAATCTAACCCCGGTCTTCTGAACGGCGGTTCAGTTTTACACATCTTCACATAAGAAAATCGAAAGATTGTATTTACTAGGAAAACGCAATATATGCCTATGCGTTGTAAATAGGCACATGTATATGAAATGTAATTGAAAGATTTACACACACCTTGATTTTGGAATCACTATGTCACAGCCTTCCTGTTTTATGTATTGCATATTTCAATCGTTTTACGACTTGATTGGACTAATCTTTTCCTATTAATGGCTTTCGTAATAGTCAATACCTTTGATTGATGTAAAAAAATATCGTACTTCAAAATGGGTGATCCTACTTATGTAAAACTTTGTAATAAATGTGTGTCATTATCCTTGTCCTTAAATTTCGTATTCTTATTGGGGGGTTTCAAACATTTCGAAATGTTCTTTTCCCAAAAGTTGTGCATCCGATTGCACCTCAAAACCATGAAGTATCGACACAGATTATCTGAGTTAAGATGATACCAGTTCGATGATGACACATGAGTATGCCAAGTTTCAAAAACATTTGTTCTTTCGTTTGACGTATGGAGCGAAAACAACGACAACAACAACAAAACTTTCGTTTTTTCAAGTACCTACGAAAAAAATTTAGTCTTCATTTTACTTATTTCGGTGAGCCAACGTGTAATAGGCCTAATAATGGTACGTATAGGTACGTTATTACATTTCTAAGTAGGCTATAAATGGTTAGGTTAGGCATGGTTATAGTCATGGTTAGTCATGGTTAGGTGTTATTCCAATATGCTAATTTCATTTAGTGGAAACAAACAAAAATATGATCTGAAAATGTACGTTCAAATACTGAAATGATACCAACAGGGCTGAGAGCTAATGAAAATAATTGCTCTACATAATACTCGCGGCTCCAGCCCTAACAGAAATGAAGTCAATAACGCGTACACAATCATACACAATCACAATCACAATCATCCGATAATGGGGAAGGCTTATAGCTCCGCAGGGTAATGTTCGAAATTTGAAGGAATTAAAAGTGCTTTTAGACATTTGTACGAATTACTTAATACAATAATTGTTATTCTGTAACAATTAAATATACCTAATTTAGAATAAGATATTCAGTGCACCCTTCCCTGTGAAGCATAAGGTACGACCTGGGCCGTCTCTACGTACCCTGTGCGTACGCCTGGACCCATGACGTCAGACGTCGGTCATTAAAATATTCATGTCCATTTATAGCCACAACAACTCGGCGACAACAAAATAGCAAGCCTATTACTCTTACATTATCATGTATATTATTATTATTTACGGTGTACAGAAAATCAGGTCAAATGTTGACATTGGCACTATTGGCCAGCTGACCCCAATTCGCTTGGACTATCCCAGTAATTTGGGAGCGCGAATGCTTCATGTGAGAAACTGTGTGTTGATAATAGTTTAGATAAAGAGGGGTGAGGGGGGAGGGGGTAATTACGCAAGACGTGGCGAATAGAATGGCGAGCCGAGGCGGAGAAAAAGAGAGAGAGAGAGAGAGAAAGAGATTACTGGCTCTGCATTCCACTCCGCCTTTCTGACATCAACAAATGGATGCTGCTGTGTCGGATTAGTAATAACGTAGGAATACGTTCGGCGTGTATTTGGGAGCTATTAGTGAATGACATTACATTTTATTATATTCTCCAAATTGTGTTCGATATTTTCTACTGTTCTCTGGCGAAGTATGGAAGTATATTTAATATCACTTGATAAATAAAATGTAATACCACTTGACAAAAAAATGTAATACCCCCCCCCCCCCCAACCCACACTAATAATAATCAGTTAATCACTAATATAAAAATAGGATTCACTACCGGTAATAATAATCGAAATTTTTCAATTGTACGCCTATGCCAAATATACATTCATATTTCTCCAGAGAACAGTAAAAAATTACGTACACAATTAGGAAAATATAACAAAAATATTTCAATTAAATTCATTAGGGATTTTTTGAGGGGAAAAAATCTGGGTATATGTACTCATGGGCGTTTAAGTGTTTTTGGATATTAGGAAGGAGTCGGTAGTGGCCTAATAGTAAGGAACCATCCCAGTATTGACCTGAATGATAGAGGGAAACCACAAGAAAAAACATGTCAGGATGGTCGACCATGCCGGGAATCGAACCCCGGTCTTCTGAATGACGGTTCAGTGTGCTAGCCACTCGTCTCAGTCCTAGTTATGTTTTCAGCTCACATTTTTGCTTATGATTTCAAGCTAATAAGGATAACACTTGAGCAGTATATTCTGCATAGCTTTGTTGGAACAAGTTTTTAATTTTTCGTAGGCCTAATGGTACGTACAATTTGAGATGTTCTTTGCACGCCTATAACGACCATCAACTCAAAACTCATTGGAAATAAATACCATTAAAAGCATGATGGCGTTGATTTATGCATTGGCGTGAGAATTGCGAGTAGCCTACTAGCGAACATATTTGTAAAACAGAATTATCATTGACTTGACAAATAAAAGTTCAGATAACAGAAAAAAAATAGCTTATTCAGCAATGAACACCCCCTTCACATTGTGTAGTCTCTCTAGATGCCATGTCTAGATTGCAGTGCGGGAATGGTAATAATAACTGTATTCGACTGTACCCAGGTAACCTGCTGCTAGGATTATTTTGAATGGTTAAGTTCATTTGACTGTGACCTGTTACGTCCAAGATAGCAGGTCTCTGCACCATACTTAAAAGTCTTAAACTTACCTTACGTACCGGTATCGATAATAATTGATAAGGCATATATTTCTTGAGAAAAAGTCGGACAACGCAAACGCGTTAGTGATTTTTTGAAAATATAAATGTGAATTGACATACTTGAACGTTCAACTCAGGATAACCGAACTAGGCCAACCCAGGTCTATATAAATTATGAAAAAAATTATGCAACTTTATTAGGATCCAAGTCGCTCTCTAGAAGTAGAAATGTTATACACCAATACCACATCTGATCCAGTCCGAATACCTGTAATTTATGGCTACCTGGTAATAATGTGGTATTTATTAGCCTCTAAATAATTGTAGATGGATTACTAATTACTTCAAATGCCACTAATACTAATGGGTCGTAAAATGAAGAAAAACATTTTCGTCTCTCAAGTAGGCCTGACAATAAAAAATAGTCAGACACTTTCAGTGACAATTCAGTGCTCATAATTCTATCTCGGGCCAGCCTACTTAAAACATGGAATGTAATAGTCTCAGTAATTGTAATGGAAAGTATTATCAAAATAACGAGAGAAGATCACTACATTGCGTGATTGATAACAACTATCGAGAGTTCCATAACCTACCCTAACATCAGTTTTAGCTTTCAACTCTTCCTTTCGCACGGCATGACCCACTAACACCAAACCTAGCACAGTCCAATGAAATGGCAAGTTAAGATTATCTATTCTTTATGTCATCTAGCGTTCTAGTTAAGCATTCACTGTTACTTAACTCTCTGTAATATTGTATTGCACAGGGGTAGCAAAATGGTGGTGACAGGTGAATAATAATTACAGAATACACAAAGGAGAATGAGGACTGGAAAAAATGACAATTAGGTCCGACTTGAACACGACTTGACTCTTTCACACTGGGTTCGAACCCCGTACTATTTATCTTTACTGTCGTAAATGCACAACACGAGCCACCACAGGCGCCAAGGACCGACATCAGGACTAATCAATGATTGTGAGGCACGGAATGGAACTGAGAGATATCACGTGACAGAAGAATATAACAACAATAATAATGACATGACACAACTAGCCTAGAAGTAGGCCTCAAACTAAGGTGCTAATGGTCAAAGAAAATCAACAAACAACATTCATGTTGGAGAAAGGTGTGAGGGTGGGTGTACGGCCCTAGAAAAGGTTATGCCCGTGAGTCACAGTTCAATCCTAAAATCTAAATCACATTTATTATAGGCCTTAGGCCTACAGCAGAAACACACTAGGCCTAGGACTACCCTAAACATTACGTTGGAATTGATCCGGGGCCAGGGTCATTGAGTGAAATGAAACCAGTCTAGAAGTGACCTAGTGAGAGGTAAAATTTTAAACACTATTGAGCAATAAACACAGTCTATTGAAGGAATTTACCTGCGGAATTGGATGAATATGACACTTGTAGCTCAACAGAATTTGGGTCTGGAGTTGTGGGCTGTGTAGTGGTAGCGGCAACCGAGCTTGGGACGCTCATCGTTACCTCCTCATGCATGTTTTTATTGACAAATCCGACAGTGTTGATTGCAATGAATGTACGCCAGAGCTTCAAAAAGCCCTGAACTTCTTCTGCCGTCCCAAGGTTTCACCAAAATCTTCTTTGTTACGCGATATTATATTATAAAAGCGAACGTAGAATAAAATGTAGGTCTGTAGGACACTTCACTTACACTTTGCATTACAATACTTCAGAGTCAAATGAGAGACCAATATTTTATAACCATTGTCTAGACATATATTGCAATTGGCATTAAATATCGAAACTATTAAATGATAATAGATTTATACCTTTGATGACTTTTAAAAATAGTTGGAATATTTGCTGTTCACGTAAATTCATAATTATTGAATAATCAGTATCAAATTGTAGCTACTATCGCAGTGCTCAGTATGTAGGTCACTTGAATTATGAAAAATATTCTATAACGATGTTCATTATCAGTTAATAACTCTAAATTTGATTTTATTATTGCGGTCATTTGATCGATAAAAAATATATAAATTGATTCTAATTTGTTCAATAAAGTTTATTTTATGACTAGTTATTGTGGCTGCCATTTTGCAACACCGCTTTTGGCTTTCAATGCTTGCGTCGGCGGTGCAATCGCTACCTAGCGGTAATATTTTCAAGTGTGTTCAATACTGGTTGGCGCGAGGAATATAATACTAGAAAATATTTCTTTGCCAGTTTACGAACATTTTTGTTTCAGAGCAAAATATTTTTGATACGTACTGAACATACATACATTTTTAATGATAGGGCCTACATATAATATAGACTCATTTGTGTGCAAGTGGTTTTTCCATTACAAGTTCAAAAACACGTTTCATGAAACCAAAGCAAAATAAGTTGTACCACCAAGAAAAAATTAGTTTATATTTCATATAATTAAGCAAACTGAATAAAATTTAATTTAAAACGTGAAACTCGGTTAATACCTAATGCAGTACTCTCTCAAAGCAGTACTAACGGTCCAGCTTGCACAACCCTAATTTATTGTTCTCATTCATCACCACTTTTATTATTATTACTCTAGTTTGTGATTTTATTACCATAATTTGATTCTCATTTAGTCATTTTTACTTTCTGGCAATTATAATTCCAAGTTTATAGTAAGCTGGGTATTTATGGTCATTAATCGTCAAGATGAACAGTCGTCACGATAAATGGTTTTCTCTAAACTATTCAACATGTATATAGCTTACTAGTCTACAGGACAGAAAGGAATACTGGGTGGTTGATTAATTTATACACCATTTTATTTATTTCAAGTAAATCAAAAATTCATTATCATTCTTTGACATCTCCAAATACAATTTGCTACTGATTTTGTATTGATTTACTAAATCATAGCTACAGTATATTCAAAAACATCTCTGTTGCATACACATTCAAGCAAACTGAAACGAAGGTAGTGTGCGGTACTATATATTACAATATAGCCTAAATGTAGATCTACACAAATCAATAATCAAAATGTATCACGTTTAATCTTCCACAGAAATTACCGACTGTAAGGTACGTAAAATTTGCTAGGATACGCTATACTTCTAGTTCATCTACAGTACTTGTAACCTTGAGCTAACAATATTCAATTAATTCATTAAAGTGTTAAATATCATAAGAATTACAATAAAAACATGACTCTTTTTTTCCAAGCACGTGAATGCATCGAAAAACAATTTTACGCATAGAGATAGTCTATTTAATGACAACTGTGGTACTTTACCACAGGACAGCAAAGGAATCTCTTTTGCGCTAAAACAACTTGTGTTCCAAAATAAACTATATCACTAATCACATATTCGATCCAATAACTAGACTCGAATTTATCATAACAATGACCTTGCCTCAAGACCACATACAGCCAGTTTCACTGCCGACAACAACGAATTCGATTTTCCGGCACTCGCCAATAATGTTACTGACAAAGATAACTGGTGCCAAAGCAACCTTGGATGAAAGCACAGACCAGCAAAGGTTTTGGCAAAATATTCACAGTAAATGCCAATCCGTCAAGTTGGTCAAAATACAGAAAATTTCTAGTATAACTCTGAACTTTTTCTGCAAATAGTTCCTTGAAGAAATAATCATATTTTAATACAATTTTATATACGAAAATAATACGAAAAAAATAGGTAGAGTGAACTATAAAACATCGTTCGGTCATTCTCAGATAAACTCGACTCTAGACAAGTTTCGACTCATATTTCAGTGTAGAGAAATTTTGCCTGGCTCAAAAAACCCGGTGTGTTAATCATCCAAAAACCAATATGGTTTTTGGGTTTATTCAGTGCCGTGATATACGTGAAAACGCAAACATCTAGTAAATAATTGTAATAAATTATAGGTCAAATTAAATACCCTGTGGCAAGGAGGTACAGAGGAGGTACACTATAATCCCTCCAGTGTAATAAGATGAGATATGTTGAACAATTTATTTATAAATCAACCTAATATCAACTTATAATTCAACATTTTTTCCTCCAGCCTAATGAAGTCTTTCACTAAAACCAGGGTTATACTTATTATACTTATTAATTTACGAACTCATATCGCTAGAGCATAATTATCGTAAAAGAGTATTGACTGGCAAACGTTATAAAATATTGGGTACACATTTCCGGGTATAATTAATAGTAAAATAGTTGTACATATGGCCATGCAGTAACAGCAGTCTGCTTGAAACAAGTAGATAAACTTAATACAATGCCCAGTTTATTACAACTGATAAAACTTGAATGCACCATGTCTGCTGGTCATTTAGCTACTAAGTACTCGAAGTGCAGCATACTCCACTGGTGTAGCATCAATGGATGCAAGCAAGGGGAACCAAATTATAAAATGTTTTCTCCTATATTCTTTCATCAGATTTTACTTCCACTTATCAATCAATTCAACATTCAATTTATAGATTAAATCCATTATTTGACCAATAATATTATTGTCTCTATAGGCCTATTCAAAAATGGTGTAAAAAGTAAAAAAAAAAAATGCCTTACAGGCCTTCTCCCCATATTTTCTTTGTTTCCTTTGCCTCAAATTTCACGCTACACCACTGAAACTAGTCAGAAATATTTGAACAAAAATTATGAATACCTACTAAAAATACAAGTAATCCAAAAATATCCATCAAATACTATGCAAAAAATCTCAGAATATCGAACGTTGACTACGTATCATGACGAGTATCAAAATGATATTAACCCAATTACTGGGGATACTGTATACATTGTTGTGTTGACATATGAGTGAGCAAGATAATATATATAGAGACAATTTCTTCTGTACAATGCATTTATAAATGTCACCTCTCCGCAGTTCATCGTATTATCAAAATGGTCCGCTAATAGGGTTTCACTACCGTTAAGTATCTATTTACACCGAGGCTTAACCCCAATAACTGTACGAATTTTCTAAACAAAGTGAACAAGAAGAATAAAAGTGTTACAGTATTTAAAAATTTCTCCTGGCAACAAAAGAGAGATAAATACATTACTATTATTATGGCAGCTGTTGAGTCGTAACATAATACATACCTTGGCAAAGAATAGAAGTATATACCTACTATAGGTGTATATTATCCAATGTTATTCAATTAAGTCATAGGGCCTACAATTAATTAAATGCATCCAGTTGGTTGCGTAAAATGCAAATTGATAATTAGCCTGATGAAGTGATTTGCCATTAGGACCCAAATAGTTTCACTATTAGTGATGGCTGATGAGGCATACATTCTAATCGTGTACACAGATTCAATACTTAATATCTTTTATGAAAGAAAATAAGTATACCTACAAGATGACCATTTTATAAAACGGTTACGAAAAAAATGTAGCTATACTCCATCTTATATTTTTATATTGTAGGTATTTACAGAGCCTAAGCTGGACAAAATTCCTCCAAACAAAACTGTGGTGCGCTTACAATAAGTATCGAAGAGGCTTGAAATGAAAAACGCAGTTCAGGCCAACTTCATTTAATGAATACACTTTAGTTTTATGGCGGAAGGCTTAACTCGTAGACGTACCTTGATAAACACGAGGTGGCCTTTTACGTATAACATTGTTAATTGTTAATAATTAATTATGAGATCACGGCTGACCGCCGAGTTAAAAAGAAGTACGTAATAACTATTGACAATACGACGTAATGGCAGTGTTTCGTGTGATGGGTAATACGCATGCGTTTTAGATGTAAAGTACCGAACATATATAATTCAAGTAGATCTTTATGTAGGAATTATTAATTTTCCACTTTCAAAGTCAAAACAGTTGGCTTCTGAAGAATCTGAAATTAAATCAACATTTCTATAGTTGGAGACACATTTTTAAAATAACTTCATATATTGAAGCAAACCACTTGGTTTTTCAACAGACAATTTTGAAATTTCATTGCCTATATCTGACGAGCAACGTAACATTACAATCAAGTTGGGCATCAAGTCTTTTTGAAGAAACTACCGCATGTGACATACAAACCAAATAGTTATTCAAAAACCATTCAATACTTTCATACCGTTATATATTATTAATCACTTTGAATAGATTTACATAATATATACATACAAATTACATTACACAGAAGAGCCAGTTTTACAAAACCCTATGAAGTCTTAGTTAGGCAAACTATGGCATAGGCCACACACAATACAACAGACTCATGACATACAAGAAAATGCAAATTGATGCTACTTAAATACGCTATCTAAAAAGAAAAAATATAGCAGAAGTATGAAGCTTTGAGCGTAATTGTGGACAACCGAGACGAGATCTAGAGACGAGATTAATTCTCTACCAACGAGTAACAATAGATTTACATATCGAAACTATAGGACTACCGGTTCAACCTACGAGTCATTAGGAGTGATCGGCTATCGAATTGGAGTACTCCACATTACTTATATCAAGTTAACGACTCGTACAACTGATGTTTGCAGTACTCGACTCTGAAGACGAAAGCCCGACGATTTCTGCATGGTATTTCGAGATATTCTTTAGTTTGTCCAGTTAATGCTTCTAGTTCTATCGTTACTTATAAGTGCTGGTTTCAAAGATTATATCAAATCCAAATCTGTGATCAGCCAATAAGACAAAATACAAAATTTATTACAGATTCGTCAACCTGGATATAAATCATGACTTGTTAATACGGTACATACTTGGTTCATGCAATAGATATTTTTAATGTGATTTTGAAATATGGCAAGGCCCTAATACGTAAAGTGAGAGCTTTGTTTTAAGAACATCAAAATTCAAGCTGGAAACTAACCAAGAATGTTTTGAGAGCAGATATAATCATGAGAAGAAAGACAGACTAATTATTTCAATTTTCAGGTAAATAAATAAGCCTGCACTTGAGAAATCGACAAATCGTAAGTAAGATTGTACAATGGTTGTCATTACTATGAAAAACCTTCAAAGCTTCACACAATTGCCACAGTATTTTCCAGACAAAATACCAGTCGTTCTCAGTCATAGATATTAGTTACTAACAGATATAAATTATAGCGGGCAACTGAGAGGCGCTCGAACGTGGCAGTCGGCTAGCTACGAATCAAGTATCAATCCTCTATCCGTTTGTAAAACCGGCCCTAAATCAATTATAAATAATTAATCCTAGTTGAAAACAATTTTCAAATTATCTACAGTTAGAACTCGAGATATTTCCCCCCGGCCTCGGCGACTTCTCCAGCCGAGCCGTTGCTTTGCGGGCAGTTGCTAGCGTCTACGTGATGAGCCGAGGCGAATGAAGGCCGTCAACCTGTTCGTCGATAGGCGGGCAGTGACTGGTGGCGGGCGGGCCCCAGTCGTGGAGTCCCGAGGAGTTAGCAAGGCGGTGGGTCAGGCGATGCGCTATCGAGAAACCTCCGCTGCCCTCCAATTGGGTCAGCACGATGATTACTTGTCTGGGAAACAGAATAAACTCGGATCTGAACTTTTATATTATAAAGGCCTAGATATATGCCGGTATATTTATTTATAGGCCCTATATATTTATATTTAAAAGTACAATTCAGGTGCTGTGATTGTTAGCTGTACCAGTAATGTACCTCCGACTAATTGTTCTTGCATTCAAACGAGGTGTTTATCTCTATGCAAGTTTACGCACCAAAATAAGTATCTGTTAATTTGTGAAGAGAACTCAATGTGATAATTTTTTGTTTTTGTATATGTTTTGGCAAATGAAGTCAATATCATTAACATCTCTGCCCTACTTTACTCATGTCAGAGAATTGAATGCATTAACACGGTTTTCACCCATTCGCGGGTTAAAAGAAAACTCGAGCCCACCGGGTTGGCTTACCTGTGTAGCGGCGGTACCGAGTCCACAGTCCTCAGTTCTCCGCGAGTCGACACCACGTTATAGCTCTCCTGGCAGTCGCACTTGACGTGTATCCACTTGTTCTCGTGGCGGTTCTCAACCATCACTACGAGGCCTGCCCAGCCCTTCGTTAAGTAATAAGCTGTCATTCCTTCGCGTCCCTGTAGAGAAACATTATGATTCGGGTTCAAGACTGAGTGCAAAGGTCATGCTAACAGGGAAGTAAAAAATAAATGTACTTCACAGCATGAATACTAATCAATAACTTGAATTAGGCCAACACAGAATGTAAGAGGGTACCGGGCTCAATTTTTTAACCCTATGTAATTATTTTAGCACGCCTACGTTGATGGTGGAAAAAGTGGAGGAAAACGATTGTTAGAAGTATTTGACGATGACAGCAATTTTTTTTTAGTTTATCAGCAGAAAATACACAAATTGGATGAAATTGTCTGCCGATGTCAATGTTGCCCCTTGCCGATGTTGTTTTTAGATTATTCTGGCCGTAAATAATTGTAAAACCTGAAATACTTGTACGAAATACCGTTATAACAACATAATTTAATAACAATACTGTTAAATCAAATATGAACGTAATTCAGTACCTAGGTAATTACTATCCACCGACATCATCAACATAACAGAATATCCAAGCTTTAAACATATCTTTCATAATATTGAATCTCTATTCACTGGCTACTGTATCCGGTTATCACGAACCTCGTGTCGTTGACCCTTTGCCAGCGTGAGGCTGATGATAGCTCCAGCCAGAACGTAGGCAGGCGGTGAGATTCTCTCCACAAGAAGGCGCTTGGAACTATGAATTGCCAAGACGTACTCTGGGTAAGCAGCTGGATCTTCCATACCTACGCACATGAAACACGTCAAGTCAAGAATTTCTTGGGCATTGGAACATCGAGTAAAATAAAGTGATGGAGATTGATGGATGTACCAAGACTGTAGGAGGTGTATATAATTTCCTTAATGAACCCACCAGTAGCCATGAGTAGCTGCCAGGGGGGTTTCACCGATATAAATGATAGTACTACTTGCACCTTGCAAGATTCAAAATTAACAAATACTGTACAGGGCAAGATGCAGACAAATGTCGAAAATGCTAAGGACTCAGATGTTATAATAACAAAGGTAGATAGATAGATCACTTGTATGTAACAGTAGGCCTAACACTCGAAATTTTTGCCATCGATTTTTATCTCACCTCGTACCGTTACATACAAATAGCATGTAACCCTTCGTGAATGTTCATTATGGCTCTACATTATTTTATGAGATACTTCTCTGCCTGGTATGAAGCAGTTTCCTACAGTGTGTTCATCCAGAAAGTCACTGTGATTGTTCATATGTTATCTTGCTGTTTAAAATGTAAAGTTGTGGGTAGCTTTCCCTAATGTCAAGTTTCCGACGTTTATAAAACGAAAAACAAAAGGTTGTACCTGTGTGCCAGTGATTGAACGCCAGACACACCAACACGTAGAGATCTCGTTCGAGCATCTTGTGGCACCCGACAAAGCCGCGAACCTGTCGCTTGCTGTGCTCCACCAGGCGGCCTACCTCCGGCGCGGCAGGGGAACGGGTGCGGAACACCACCACGCAGAGGTCAAGTTGCGAACGCTGGGACTTCTCAGAGTTCCTGCAATATCGTTTACAGCAGATCAGAGTTACAGTAATGAGACTGACTATATCTTGGATAATACAGGTATTACGAAGTGAAAATAATGACAAATTCAATTTCTGGTTTAATAAGTTATTATTGTATTATCAAACAGTTGATTGTTTTCTTATTCTTAATTAATCAAAATTAAAATATGCAATCTATGTGCAATCAGAATATGTAAATACCAGTACCTAAAACATGCTAATCGAGTTTATCTCAATTACGCCTACATTCGTTTGTCTTACAAGACTAATTTATAATTCAGTTCAGACCCAATCATCGGTTTTTACTATTCAATTTCAAAGAGCAAAGTGTGAAATAGCTTGATGTTTTTATGTACGGCAAGTTACTAGAATCTTTTTCAATAATTTTCTTAATTTAATCGAACCATCTATCAAAACAACAATACTTTACTTTTACTAATTTTTCTAATCAACATACACCAAACACACAATACACCAAATATCCCAAAAATAACTCTTGCCTCCATGGTTTTGAACATCACAAATAACAAGACAAAACAAAAAATGAGGGTTTCAGATGACTTGGTTTCAGAAAGAGCGAATTAAATGAATGTTAGTTTTTGAAGGCGCACTGACAGCGATGTCGTTATGAGCCTAAAACCAATGAGGGTTAACTGCACTACAACTCGCTGGTTTACCTCTGGCCCTCTTGGAAGAGCGTGAACTCTGCCTCTGTGGGCTCGAGCACCGTCAACAGGACGCACGACAGGTGGGCGAGGGAGGAGAGCGGGGGCAGCGTCCCGCGCAGACGCACCTCGTTCCAGCCGGACCGCACTTTACAGATGTCGATGCAGTCGAAATACCTGGCGACACAAATTACAAACATAATGAGCTAATGACCTGACGGCCGAGGGTGCGTATATGCTTCCACGCGCGGTCACGCTGTTGACGCAAATGTGTGTCTACGTTCGGTCCCACTGCCAAGCCCAAGGGGACATGCATAAATTATGTCACACTTTTTTAGGCCACTTTGAGCGTCTGCGTATACACTTGATGTATAATGAAATGATTTGTTCCGAAGGTTTTAATATCGACAATATCAATATATCTCTCAACAATTTCAAGGATTTCATTGACAAATTTCATGTTTGACAAGGCGCAGGCAGCACTCGTCTCGTACTTTTGCTCTCATTCTGTGTTTGTTGTTCTAGGGTTTTATGTTTATGTATACTATGTTTGGTGCTTGCCCTGCTTCCAATAAAGACGTAATGAATAAACAAACGACAGTAAAACAGAAAACCTTGGCAGGAATCTAGCCCCGGTCTCCTGAATGACGATCCGGTGTGCTAGCCACTTTACCTGCCTGAAGGCGTCGTTGAACGAGTTTTTTAATTTCTTTATTTTGGGTTCAACGACGCACTGTTATAGCGCAGATCTAATTGCGTTGGATGGATAATTAATGAGATGATGGGATGTTGAGATGAAGGTTCTTCGGTAATGAGAAGGATAGTGAGAAGGAAGCGGTTATGGCTGACTTATTGTAGGAAGCATTCTGGCATTAGACTAGACTACAGAGGGAAACCACGAAAAACCCATGTTAAGATGGTCGGCTGCGGGGATCGAACTGGGTTCGAAATTCCCCTCGCCTCCCGGATCACATGAAGCGAGCGGGTTAACTACGGTTCGTCGAACGATATCCAAAACCGAATCGACCTACCTAAGTACGTCGTCGAACGCTATCCAGAACACTCCGTCCGACGCTCCGTGAGGCATGAGAATGTCGCGGAGCTGCGTGGTCCAGATGGGCGAGTCGTCCGACCAGTCCCCCTTCCACGAGTAGTGGCCCCACGGGTTGCGGAGACGGAGCAGCCGGTTGCCGAGCATGTCCCGCACGTCCAACACCGAGTAAGCATGTCTGCGAGCAAATACAGATACGGATCGGTCAATACAACTGGTGAGCCGAGTACAAACGATCACTGTGGCACCTAGCAACAGTTTCTTTTACGTAGTTTTGACCGGTGATATAGGTTTCTCTCGCTCGCAATACAAAATTGCTTAAATTCTAAACGGGAAGGGTGAGGGTTGATGAGGTTTCTGATTAATCCGAATTTTTATGAATCGGAATCATTTTTTTGGGGTCCCTTGCATTTCAGATTAACGAGGGTTTACTGTAGGCCCAATATATATACATACAAATTGATTGATTATCAATGATCGCAAGATTTTTGAATCAAAATAAATACATAGGCCTGAATAATTATATGTGAAAGTTCTGCTCAAAATAGCTAATGGCCAATGGATCAAGCTATCAATACAGTATCAATCATCAATAAATTAAAATTAAATCAATATAATACTGAATTGATTCCCATAATCATCAATAATACGACTGCTAGGCCTATATCATTAAATCGGCGTCAATCGTGCCAAAAGGAATTATACATTTTATCAACACAAACTTTCACAACTTTCCAAAACTCGAATCCAAAAACTCACCTCGGCCGCAGCCCCTTCCGCTGGTACTCATCATCGTCGACCTTCATGTTCCCGCCGCCGCACGACGCCCCCATCAGGAAGCGAGCGAGCCGGGAGCTGAGCAGCTGCGCCCAGATCAGGTCCTTGTCCAGCTCGTCCTCTGAGGGGAGGGACGAGGGCTGGAGGGGGATACTCTCGCACGGGGCGCCGGTCAACGTGGCCAGACCTTCGATCGCACGTCCCGACACAAGAGCCTCGTAGCAACCGTGGATCTTGGCCACAGCCTTCTCGATCAGGGGGACCCACAGCTGTCTCCGCTTGGCCTGGGAAAACACGGTTACTAAATAAAACTTCGTCTCGAGTTACAAGGAAAACACCATTAGTTGTACCATTAGTTTTTGATGTTTGAATTAAAAAACCTAAAACTGATTGAATTCACTGAAATAGAATGCTATATTAATTTAAGAGTATAAAATTACCTTGGAAATATAAACTTTTCATTCAGTTAGGGGCTACACTGGTTTTTGAACATAGAAAAAATTCGGTGAAGGTGAATTTATCCACTTTTCCAAGTTTTAAGATGATACGTCAATGAAATAAAAAGAATTTGATGAAATTCATTGACGTATTATCTCAAAACTGATTGAATTCACAAAAATAGAATGTCATATTAATTAAAGAGCATGAAATTATCTTGGAGATATGAACTTTTCATTCAATTACACTGGTTTTTGAAAATGGAAGAACTCAGTCACGATAAATTTCCTAATTTGTGTAAGCACATCTCCTCAAATCTTCCATTAAAACCACTTAATTACGAAAATTACTACAAACGAATAAGATCACACTGTCACAAAGTATTTGTCTAACCTGCGAGTAGACTAGATGACCGCGTTTATCGCACGGCAACAAGTCGTCAACGAGCACCGTCGTCCACTTGCCGTCCTTACATAACCGCACTTGGTACGCGCCCTGCTGGCAGAACTCCCGCATCACCATCACCTTCTTGACGAGATCCTCTCGTTCGGCCAGCACTGCCAGCGCGCTCAGCAGCCAACAGTTGCCCAGCACGCCTGGACAACAATCACTGCGTGAGTTTCAACAATTCACAACTCTTCTTCATGTTCGATTTGAGTTGTTGTTGTTTATTAATTTAGCATTATTGCTAATTTTTTTTTTACATGTTACCGGTATGTTACAGGTTCACAGTTTCATAATATAAGATGATACACAATTTCATCCTGTAATAGTTCAGAGAATACTCTCTACTACTACTATAAATTGATCACAATAGTAATTACATGAAATTATTGCTATAATTACATGAAAACATACCGTAGTACTTCATTCACTTAATAACAATACTTTGGAATGGTAAAATAGTTGAAAAGTTACACATAATTGATTATTCATGAACAATTACTCACTTAAATCATGGAGTAATCTACAAACAGAAACGAAACTACTTTCATATACTGGTGCTCTTCACCTATAATGTTCCGTCTTGCTAATGTAGGCCTACTGTAATTGGCAACATTTCATCAAGTCACATTGAAAATAATTTTGGAAAGACTAGATCAAGTCATAATTCATTTCTTTTTCTAAATCATATGTGAAAGTAGCAGCAAATATTAGGCCTATCATTGCAAAAAAAACTTGTAATATAACTTTCATCGGTTAGCGAACAAAAAATGCATCCATCGCCTAAGAATTATGACAGATTGCACTTCATACCTTGCGATATGTCCGACGGCAGTGGCGTCCGAAAAACGGCCCACTTCAGCTTCGAGTCACCTTCCATGACGATCTCCTGCGGCCGCAGCCACTGAACGACGTGGTTGTCCTTCGTCTCCGCCGGGTTGTAGTACAGAGACTTGGGAGCCGGCGGAAAAGAGTCGTCCACAAACCGTTCCTTGTTCTGATTGTACGTAAATACAAATAGCAATCAATAACAGAGAATTTGATCTGAACTTTCATTATCCTATTATTGATTATCCTAACATTAAAATTGTCTATATTTTATCTATCGAGTTTCTAAATCTTTTGAAAGTTGTATTTCTACTGAAGGAGTTTTTAATCACTGGTTTTATTTTGCAGGGCCTGAATGAGTTTATTGATAATGATTATTGGACCCACTGGTCACTGGTGGGTTATATGGGGGTATGAATGAGCAGGTGATTATGAAATGATGAAGTGATGGTAGGTGAAAGGACGTTCACAAAAACCCATGCCTTATGCAGGACTCGGGACTGACGCCCAACAGTGACTTCAGTTTCTGGAGCGATGCCTCAGCTGACTGAGCTACCGAAGGCGGCATGAGTTTATTTACGTATGAGAGAATATTGTATCAGCAGCTCAAGAAATACCTGTATAATGAATGCTGTATTAATAACCAGGACTGTTGGAATATTTTTTGTTTTTCTTTAATGTTGTTCACCGACCGCACAAACAGCTAGGTTGTTTGGGAGTATGAATGAGCAATGAGGTGATGATCGGTGATTTGAGACATTTACAAACCCAGTCTCTTGAATGACAGTTCAGTGTTATGCCACTGGTCCACCAGTCTCATACTCACATTTCATTACTTGTGTATTATTATGCTCATCTCAGGTAATGCTGTACCGGTATATATATATATATATATATGAAAGTATTTCCTACACACAACACTGCCTGTCCTTGACATTGCGTCTATATAAAATGTTATGGAATAATGTATAGGTATATAGGTCTGATGAAGGAAGAGGATTTCATATGCAGGTGCTGTGAATAAATATTCAATAATTGATCAAACTATCCTACAACGTCAGTCATATTTGAATTAATATGAAGGTCTATCAAGGTCATCTTTCGATGCCAAAGAGTGAAATTGAATAATCAAACGTTTTAGTACCTGTAGGCATAATCGAACGAATGAGTATTGATTAAAATGTCTGAATATAGTAATCTAGAAATAAGAATAATAAACTAAACAATAGACTAGATTATATGATTAATAATCAATCAATAATTAATTATTTGATTATTCAAAGAAATAATTGGTGAGAAAAAAAAAAAAAAAAAAAAAAAATAGGCATATTATACTGAATGTACGAACAAATCAGAATAATAAGATGAAAAATGAAATATGACAGGTGCCTTCACATAGGTGTGCACTACATGCTAAATTGATACTATCCACCAACTATTTCTCTTGGAAGCAGGATACAGATACCAGTATAGCTTCAGTTTATTCATAAAAACTACCGATAGTGTTCAATAGCTCACCTCTCGACAATAATGCACAATATGCTCCCATTTTTCCAGCGCCTCCTTCTCTTCGATGTGCCTCAGATGTTCCATAAGTTCACTCTCCTGCTTTAGCGCCGCGGCGACAGCCTGTCGACCAATCGTATCGTCCGACGATCCGCCGGCCGGGGACACCGGCATCCGACCGTTGGTCATCGGCGTTCCTACCGCGGACGACGACAAGCAACGCGAACTATGACACATTTCACACGCAACTGACGTAGTTGCATTCTCATACGTACACAGTACGCAATACCACGAGGTAGCTCTCGGAGTGGGCGGAGCCTCCTCATCACGTTCGATATTCGACGTGCGATGGTGGTTTCTAGACATACCGTTGGCATGGTTACTACTGGTTCTCGGCGTGGATCTACGAGCGACGTGCCTTGTCTTTGGTATCGCACCACCCCCCGGCCCTGATCCCGTCCGTATTGCGGGAGACTTCGGTCCCGGTACCGGTCCGGTAGGTCTCGGAGATGGACTACGAGAACCTGCTTGCGGTTTCTGTACTTCTAATAGTTTCTTATTAGTTTTGCACGCCATGCACGAGTGAGATGTCAAGGGATTCTTCAATGTGCACTGACTACACGACCAAAATTCACCTTTTCTAAGCGTCATATCTTTGACCATTGTTATACTACACAGTTTTGAGCCGCCGCAAACAACGCATGCCATTGCAATGCCTGAATTCACCAACGTGCATTTCTTACACGTCCACTCGAGTTCGTTGAAAGGCGACGTCTCGGCACCAGGTAAGAATTGGAAATCATCGTCTAAATCTTGTTCGAGAGTGGCTAGGGTCGGTACAAGTCCAGGAAGAGTCAACGACAAAGGATCATTGTTGTTGAGACCTTCCGTTTCGATTAGGTCGTGTTCGTTACGTTTGGGAGGCGTGTAACGCACGCTGTCCTTGGTAACCGTTATTAAACTCGGCTGAGTAAGAGAAGGCGGGGAGCGAACAGAATTACAAATATCACAGCAATCAGACCACAGAGGGTTATAAGCGTACGAACACTTCGTACAAGTCCACATTCGATCGAAAGACGAGTTTGAAGACGATTCCAAAGTATTTGAAGAAGAATGCAGTCCTACGATTAGATCTGGAGATAATACTTGATTCCCATTAGCAGGGTGAGACATGTCTACAATATCGATAGTTGGTGGAATCAACTTCTTTGTTACTGTACCATTTCTAGGCAAACCAGATGAGCGAGGATCAGTAATACCAATATAAGAGTATTTTGTTTCGTTTCTGTTTGATGATTTCAACTGGAGATTCAAATTTAACGGCGAACGTACGTTGGCTTGAACGTTGCCCTGAGTATCCGTTTCTATCAGACTTCTTCGATTATCGACCGGTTTGTCGGTGCTTCCTTCAACTTCGCCAGTATTTACCTCAGCAAAAGACCGTCGGTATATGGGTCTAGGCCACGTAGGCTCGCCCACGATATCGAGAATATTAGAATTTTGAAAAGATCTGTTTCCAATTTGTTGTTCGTTCAATTCTTCAACAACTGGGATTATACCTTTAGGCATGTTGCTACTCTTGTTAGCCTCCCAGTCTGGTACTTTTATAACAATGCCATTACGAGGAAGTGTATTTGGTATATTTGAGCCATGTGAACGGACGCCCGCAGGCGACGGTTTTCTCGGTGTTTCGCAAACCTCGCACCTATCGCGCGTCTCGGGATTATTCAACGTGCACCTCTGACACGCCCACGTAGGAGAACAAACGTTATCTTTACGGGACATATAATATCTATTCACGTATTTATTGAGTCCGTTGGTTTTGTCGTCCTTAATTGCCAAATTATCGACGCTGTCCACCACTAAACTCGTAGGCCTACGAAAGAGCGCAGCTCCTTTCGGAGATCGCGGGGCATCTATCCAGAGTTTCTGGACGACAGATCCGTTAGAAAGAGATCGGCTGACTTTCGACTTGACCCGCTCGTATACCGACGGGTTCTGACGTTTCGGAGATCGATTCGACGACGTTTCTCCGCCGACAGGCGACACGAGCACCGAATCCGTATCGAGTGATTTATTGAAATTTTGTACTAAGCTAGACTGAGCTGGAATTTCGACGGGCGTCAAACTACTTCTTTCGGAAGAGTTATGCGAATGCTCGTCATTCCACTTATCACTAACGCTACAGGTGCACTTCTTACTCTGGCAAATACTATGCCTCATTTCACATTTGCTACACCAATCTGACGTATCACCTTGCGCTATCATTTCAACATTGTTGTAGCCTTTCGATGCCACCTGATGGCAGCACGTAGCGCAACGAGACGTGACGCTGATGTTGAGAAACATGCATGACGGACAGATCCAGCGGTGAGCCAGGCTCGGGACGCTGACCGACCGGCTGAGAGGCGGTGGCGAGTCGGGAGCTGGCTGGTCCCACGTGGAGAAACGCTCGCCGTTCCGTCCGACTGGGCTGCTCGAGTCGCAAGGGCTGAAGTCCAAGAAGCTGCTGTGAAACACTCGCGTTACCAGCTGGCAGTCTTCGATGCCGTCGACACTGGAAACAAAATTAATGTTTAAATCTCATGAAATGTTAGATTCATTTACGACCCATTCACAAGTCAATAGTAACAATAGCATGTAGTTACCGCGGGTTACCAACTGGCAGTATCAAAGAAGGTGACACTGGAAACAGAATTAATGTTTAAATCTCATGAAACGTATGATTCATTAGAGACCCATTCACAATACGACAGTAACAATAGCGCGTAGTAGACCTACCAACACTAACGGGAGAAATGTTCGTCCTTGGTCTTTTCACAACCACCACTAACCATAACGCTAAGATAAACGTCAACACGAAAGCTTGCTAGCTATCATGTTGACGTTATACTGTAAAACATACGAATCAGGCAATAGAAACCTTCAATTACGGAACAATGACCCAGCACAAAAAAGTACACAAGTGGTGCATAAACCTAACTAGACGTGGACTGGTCAACAGATTTCGTTTGACAGAAGAGGGTGCCGTGACGATGGCAATAACCTAGAAATATTATTGGCTGATGTTTTCGTGTTGTACAATGTTGGTGTATTTCAGGAATCGACAGTTTGGATTCCGTGTTCTTGTCAAACGTTAGGCGTTGATGTTGATGTTAATGTTAGTGTTGGGGGTGTGTTGCATTGTGAATGTGCCTTATAAAGCAAGTAGGCCTACGGAACACGTAAATATAGCGAAATATTAGTTAAACCCGCATGTGTTTATTTAGCTTTGCAGGTAAATAATTGGGGAGGGGGGAAATGACCTATTCATTAGGCCTAAATAAAAAAAAATCAAAATTCCCGTAAAATGAAAGTAAAAGTAAAATTCCATCAAACAATGAGAGTTGATGAATATCCACAGATCTATCATTAAGAAGTTACTAAACAGAAATTTTTGTATCGACTTTTATGTATTGATGAAAATTGAATTTTGAAACGAAAATTTGTTAAAAAAAAAAAAATGGATAAAAGTCCAAAAGTTGGAAAGATTCCAAAAATGTTTTCTTTAAAAAACCCTGGGATGATTTTTTACGAACAGAATGATTCTCTGACATCTGGGGGCGCATTCCTGTACGAGTTAATCCGATTTTAGTGAAGATAATACCGAAAAACAGAAGAAAAGCGGTATTATCCTATATCAACAGCCCATACACGGCCATCTTTAATTGCGGGTTTAGGTTAATACTGGGTTTATCTTGTAAAGGGATGCCCCCCCCCCCTCCCCCCCGGGAAATTATATGACATTCCTACACAATAATGCTTGAACATGGACAACGAAATAGGTCTACATCAAAATAAATGAAATAACTTATATCATGTATGAAATGTTTATATTACTTTAAATCATAGTTCATAACCCAACTAAACACTATACATATCAATTATTCATAAACAAATTCCTTTGTATTTTGTAATTGACAATGAAAAGTGTTTTTTTCTTTTCGAGCTCCTTTGCTTCCAGCCTTCAGAGTAATGTGGCAGTTTTGCATAATATGGCATACTACGTCACAATATGCATACCATATTATTTAAATACGTCTAGAGCCTACCTGCTTTTAATTACCGGCCGTGACAGTCTGCATCAATGAAGAAAGAGCCCAATCAAAAGCTAGTGTGATTTTAATCAAATCAACAAGTTTGGGTTGTTATTATATTCTAGATGTTTTTTAAAGCACATGTTTTCATTGCTTAACTAACTACATAGACGAAAATATATTCTTTGTATGTGGATTATTTCATTTTGTTCAATTCATTTGTAGGTGGTAAGCGATCCTATATGGGAAACAATGACTTGTATAACAATTTGGATGTTGATGAGAGAAAATATTAAAACTGTATTTTTTTTCATCATTATTGAAATCTTGATATACCTACAATCATTGTTTCCCAATTAAGGTTATGGATGAGTCAGTGAGATCATTTTGAGGCGGCACTTCTTGGTTGTTTCAACAGTTCGAGGCGGTCTTAAGTCATTGTTGTAGATAATTGAGTCTGGACTACTTGAAACTGAAAACCATCAACTTTTTGACACCAGGACTGTGACCATACTTGTTCGCCGCAGATGAAAGGCTTTCAGTTTCCAAAAGTCCGGAACACCGAACACATTATGAGTATAATATATTATGCACATTGAGGGACGTCCATAAATTACGTCACAGCTTGAGAGGGGAGGGAGGGGGGGGGGGGGGGGGGAAGTCAACTGGGTGACCACAGCTGTGGTGTGACGTACGCCTACCATTTTTTCTATGTATTTGGCGCCATTCTTATGGATTCTTATATTTTTCATGCAGTTAATATGGAAACTTATTGTCATTACCTATGCATAATTGCATAACACGCATAATTTCAATGAAAGCAAACATAAAGAAATTCATATTTTAATTGTAATACTTTATTGCACATTTGCCGCCTGTTAATTTCAATTTTTTGGTTAGAAGGGGGGGGGGTGTATGAGAATTTGTGACGTATTTAAAGAGGGGAGGGTAATACGTTTTGACCAACAGTGACATCGGTGGGCCGGGGGGGGGGGGGTTAAAGTGCACTAAAAAAGTGTGACATAATTTATGGACGTCCTCTTTGGTGGTGCAAGATGTAAGTTGATGACAAGGAGACAAATTTCTCATTTTAACAATGACAACACTTACAGCGTTTTCTTTGTCTCATGAAAATATAGAGTAAGTCTATAAATTCTAAATAGTGGCACTCTCTGTTGTCGAATAATGGTAAAACTATCTCGCTATACTTCGACACTAATTGACACTATGTGTAAGCCACATTGTTTATCTAAATGTTTAGATAACAATAATTTCCTAATCACCTACAACTACAATGGTGGTCATTATGGGTTAGTGTGACACTGGGGTAAATGACATCTGTCTATAACATTGTCAATTTGAACTTTTCATTTTTTTTTTTCGATTTCATCACTATAAATATTCTGTAGATTGTGATCATATGAATGAAAATATTTTTTTTTCACCTCAGAACTTGAAAAAAAAATTGAAATTCCTGATTGTGCGAGCTTCCCCCTTACATTCAGAGCATGTTTAACCCATGAAAACACAAGATAGCCCCCCCCCCCCCCCCACCCTGTTGTTATAACACTTACCCCATTTCAGTTGGGGTAAGTGTGGCAAACGCCTTTAGTTTCTTTACTTTTTTCAACACTAGGTAAAAAGTAAGAGAGTTGAAATTTGGCAAGCCAATCAACAACAAATACACCAAAAGTTGAACAAAAATCAAATACCCCTACTTTTACCAGTTCATAACTGAGATAGTTTTGAAGTTCGAACTCTGAAAAAACGCGTCACACTTACCCCAGGTGACCCTACGTTACGTATTCGACCCGAGGATAGAAGTCCAAACAATATTAGTCAGAAGCCTTCTCGATTCACCACCAATCGATAAATACACAATGTTGAATCTCATCGTATAATATACCGAATGTAGGCCAAGTTATTAGGCACGTCAATTATGATTATATGAACGAGCGAGACGGGGGTAGGAAATTACGTACGGGCAGAACGCAAACACAAATTTCATTTTTCTTAAGGCGTCTCCAGTCTCCATAGGGCAGACAGTTCCCGCCAGGGTGAATGATCATACAACATCAACAGTGCCAGACCGAGGGGTTTACAACTCGCTAATTTGGTGTACACCTGATTTCAGAGATTTCAAGAGATTTCAAGGGAATTTCAGGTGATTTCAAGAGATTTCATACTCATGATTTCAAGGGAATCTCAAGTGATTTACGTGGTTAACCCCTCGTGCCAGACACAAAATCAACAAGTACATCAAACAATGCAGTCAATATTTGACGGAAATGCTAGCGAGTTAAACTTTATATTAAAAGTGGAACGATAAGTTGTATGAATAGTAACACTCGATATTTTTCCAATCGATTTTTACCTCTCCGCTTGCCGTTACATACAAATCACATATAGCATATTGTGAATGTTCTTATGGTTCGACAAGACTTTTGAAGATACTTCTCTGAATGGTGACGATGATTATTGTTAGCTTAACGACCCCACCAACAGCTAGGTTATACGGGGGTACGAATTAGCAGATGATTATGTAACTATAAAGGGATGATGGGTGAAAAGACGTTTACAGAAACCCATGCCTTATGCGGGACTCGAATCCACGCCCAACGGTGACTTCAGTTTCTGTCTCCGAATGGTATAAAGCGGTTTCACTATAACATGGACAGCCACAAGATCGTTTATAAGTCACGTTGACACTGAAAATGTTAAGCTCTGGATAGGTCCCGCTTAAAACAAACATATACAAAAAGTGAAACATATTTTTTACGTGGCATACTCTCGACGAATAATAAATAGCACATCGCCTCCAAGGTTACATTTGCGTGGCCCACACAAAGGTAAAACTCGACACGCGACGCCTAGATTATGTCTAGTAACGTCGCGACGCTCGTGTTCGCTGTGCTAAGACGCCGACGTTTGCGTACACGTATCGTATACAATATGCAAGCATAACCTATTTACATTTCGAGTAGAAAACGATATGTCAATAAAGTATAAGTAGGACATGATTATTATCCTACGTCTCTGTCGCATTGCCCCGTTAAGCGAGTATTTTCCAACCTAGAGTTGGTAGAAAAAAAACGGTAGAAAAAATTTTCATCTTGTAGGCCTAGCTGTGTTCAGATACGTATATTTAGAAAACACATTCGGTCTAAAGTGTCGACGCAGGTAAATTAAAATATTCAATACATATCAAATATTCAAGGTAATTCAATATAAAGAATGAATATAATTTTGTTCTCGAAATGAAATAACGTAGGCCTATTGAGACAAGTTCAATGTTGAATTGTTTTTATTCATACTGATTTTAACGACGCCAATGTAATAACGACGACCTACTGACATCGGATGGAATGATGATATGATTTCGTAAGTAATGAGAAGGATAGTGGGAAAGAAGCGGTCGTGCCTATATTTTAGGAATCACCTTGGCATTAGCCTAGAGACTACCACAGAGAAACCGCGAAAATACGTTCAACTTTACTGCAATCTTTCACCTAGCTGACATGTTGCCCACTGGTATCGTTACTAAAATGAGAATGTCGCAACAGAAATTGCAGGGGCCTTTACACCACCAAAAGTATACCGTGCAATTGTTGAAATTTCATGCAACGAAAATTGATCGTGTAAAGTGTATTAGTGAAGATCTATCAATTTTCCAAAACTTATGTTAAAACCAGTTATTTTATACTCGTCATTTCTACTTTCATTGCAAGCTTATCATATTCATTTGCTTGTAGGTCTGGGTATTATCATTCAAATTATTTCACAATAATGTGTTTATTATTCAGCCCGTCCCGTTATTAATAACTGAAAATAATGTAATTTTTTCATATGTATATAGTCAATATATTTTTTTCTAGCCTTGACAATTTTGTAAGCAAATGCACAGTTATATTATTATTGTGGTGGTTCAGCAAATCGTTTTAGTATTGCTAAGAGAGCAATCAAACTCCCCAAAATCCCAGAACCCAAAAAATTGATACGGTACAAAAAATGAAAATGTAATGAAGAAAATTACAGAAAAATGAAGTCATCTTTCCACCCTCGTTATTATAAAATTTGAGTCATTCTCATTAGCATTTTCTACAAATATTGTCTGCATTCAAGTTACCGGTAGACCTACCTATTTGTTATTTTTTGATATTGCACTGTTCAAGTTTTATGAATATTTACATCTATAAAATCTCCCTGGCGGTAACTTTATGCACTATGGAAAGTGGGGACGCCTTAACGTGAGTCTCGTTCTGAAAAATCATAATAACCTAAAAATATACCACATCTGTACATTTGTGTTTTATGTGTATATTTGTGTTAGTTAAATGTTTGTAGACGTTCTTCTTTCGTGAATACAAATGTATACTATCGTTCGTCTACATCATTAGAAGCAGGTAAAACAGATACTGTTGAGTGATTTGATAGCAGAGAGGAAAAGTTTACGCTACTGGGATGCTGCAGATTATCAAGAATAAAAGGTATTACTATTGACTGTTAGCGGTCACGAATGTCTAAATAGGATAAAGTATTTGAAAAATAAGATAAAAAAAAACGATCGGTCTCGGAATATAGCTATAAGTTCGACGAAAATGTTATGAGAAGTGAGAATGACACACCGTTTTTACACACATATATATATATGCTCTAGCACAAAATCTAACCATACGATCCGAACGAAACTTGGATGGGAAGGTGTATTTAGTGGTGAACCTCTATCAGCCACCGTTGACCCGGTGTCGATCCAACGATTCGTTCTCCGGCAATCGCGTATCAAATGTCGCTAAAGGGGAAACAAGCTTAAATGTTTGTTCCTGCCGCCGTGAAGGAACGGAGATTCACAACGAGATGGGTGTAACGACGAAATGTTCGTCTCGTCAATACCTATCTGCTGGTACCAATCCAGTCCCGATCCGACTGCGGGGCTTTGGTGGGGAGGTGTAAATCGTAAAATGGCTAAAAAATCTGCATGATTCAATTATTGAAAATAACTTCGAAAATATCCATAATTATTCAATTATTTGCCTCCAAAATTGCTTGTAAATCGACAAAATCACTTTAAAAATGGTACAAAAAATTCACTGTGGGGCTCCAGACCCCATTTTAGCGCGCGTCTAGTGCCAACCTGCGCCCCCCGCCCCAATACACAAATCCTAACGACGTCCCTGCCGAATTCGTCCGCGTCAGAAGTCTGATGGAGACTCCACACGAATGGATTCGCTGTAAATATCTGCACACAACAGAACATGCGGCACGGGAGCGAGTCGGCGACTGGTCCTGGTGATCTGGTAATGGCCAATATAGGATATTAAAACGCCTAATTACATTGATGGGAGCTTTTCATCGGACTAGACCGGCCGGGGCGCTGAAGAGCGTATACCGGGATAAAGTCGACTAGGTCGTGTGATATATATGATATATATATATATATATATATGAATTATACGGAATTATATATGCAATATGTATATATATTGATACAGACATGTCAGGCGGGGTGAGAGGGGGCAATACTCGGCAATGGCCGACAAACTCCTCAGCATTCTCTTGGCATATGACGATCTCTTGCAGTAGTACCAAAAAATTGCGTCCTATTTATATAGGTACTGTACGTGTGCTTGTTGGTTAGGAACCATATGTAGTCCATATGCAGTGTACTCTGTATACCAGATGTATGTAGTAAAGAATAGACTCCATGTATGTGAGAGATCGTTTTCCTCATATCCTTACGCAGGCCTCGTCCTTCATTTCTACCGCTGACTACACGTCATCGATATCATTGACTGCACGCGTTTGTAATACATTTGTATGTGTCGACTCGACAATGATACCGTACTTCTGATTGTACACACTGACATGTACATGCGGACTTGCAGCTTGTAACAATGTAGCCATGGACAATGTATTGCAATTGTGTACATGGGATACATAGGTTTCGAACCAAGGAACATTGATTAGGAAGCTGTCGTGAAGTCCTGTCGCGGGTTGGCCACGCAGTGACCGTGGCCCGTCGCGCCAAGTAGTAAATATGCCATCCAACGATATACAGGCTTCGAAGCAGCCCATCATTGAGATTTTCTTGTGGCTTGTTTACCCCTTTTTAATTAAAATTGCCCCCATCCCCTATATTTTCCCCACTAAGCCGGCACCATCGCACCGAAGCCGAAGCGTTTCGCTGGTGTCGGTTCCGCAACATGCGGGAACGGTCCAACACATTCTGGGGAGAACGGAACACGGAAGGTCCGATCGGTGTCGTAATTGGGATAGTGCGTAGTGAGGCTGTGCGTTCGAGGTATATGCAGTGCGATAGTTATAATAGTCGTGGGAAGTATAGTAATAACAGAGGGAGAGAGAGAGAGAGACCCCCGCGTTACTAGACCTCCCGCGTAACGCAGGGCCAAGGCTAGTTTCCTATAGTTTCCTACACATGCCACACACGATAGATACGTTACGTATATTACACACGCTACACACACGTCTCCCTTCCAGCATCTTATAAGTAGTTAGATATTATATCATATGCTTTTCTCAATGGCACGGGCTGGTTGGGTGGAAAAAATGAGTGGGGGAGGTATCGCATCGTGTAATGGTTTTTGGTAGTTCTCCAAAAAGGTTGTTGGCAACGTTCAATAATATGCAACCAGACTACTAACATTTATTTTGTTTTCCTTCGCGCATCCATTTGCTGGTTCCAAACATTTCACACTTCACCCACACCTGATGAAACAAACACATACAAACTTGGCCGCGAGGGGTTAACAACTCCTGAAATCCGGTGTACACTTCAAGACTATGAAATCCCATTGACATCCCCTTGAAATCCCTGAAATCACTTGAAATTCCCTTGAAATCCGTATGAAAACTGCAAGACCATGCCAAATCGTCACCAGAACTTTTTGTCCCTAGCAATATTTTTTGACCAGGTACAGTATGAAGTTTTCGATGTTTAGGCTAGAATAATAATGATACCGGTGATAGAATAAAAAAATAGGGCTCTTATTAATGTTAAGTTATGATTATTTACACATGTTTGGCCATACAATGACATGGGACAGGTTAAAATATAACGGTAGAATATCATCGAAATATAATAGGATTGACGATTGAATATGGGATTGAATGTGAGCAAACTAAACCATTTTGAAGAGTAGGCCTGCACATTATTAATTTTCCTCAACCTTTTCATAAATGCGAGGTTTTGAAAAGTTTTTGAGCTTGCGTAGAGCTAACATACCGTACCTCTATAAGCATGTAGGCCTTTCGTAAGGCACATTTCTACTTTAAAAACATGTTCGTAGATGTTACGTGTATGCTTCGTAAGCCTACATGTTTTATTCAACGAGCACACTCACACGGTACATTTCATTTGTAAAATATAGCGGACGCAGCATGTGTTCTGAGATGAGCGAGATCTTCAAATGAAGTATAATCAAAAACTCTACACTTCTCGACTCGTATGAAACATTCAATTTTTTTAGTTGCATCCATATGCTACATGGACCCATATGTTCACATGAATTTTATACTATTATAATAAAAATTGTTGGCACTTATCAGATGGTTTCACTCAATATAGATCCGATAAAGACCTACTAGAAAATACCGTATCAATGTCAGGATTGAAGAAAAAGAAAATTGGTCACGATGAGCTATATATCAACCAATATATTTTTACTCAATTTCTCCACTTCATAAATGTGAGATTTTATTGTTTTTACTGGTAGTCATGGCCATGTTAATCTAATATATCTCAAGTACTGAAAAAAATTGGAAAACAGCAAAGCATGAAAAAAAAATTGTACCAAGGTTCATGGTGATCATAGTAAGCAGGGTGAAAATAACCCCAGGCATATTTTGTCAAAAGGGTTGGATAACATAATCAAAAAAGCTCAAGTGGGATGGATAAGTCTAAATCATCAAAATTCACATTGTCTATATCCTAGTAAGTGGTTAGGTCTACCATTTCACTACTCCAAATAATTCCTGTTATATGTATATTAGGCCTACACTAATAAAGGACAGGTAAGCTACATAAATACTAAACCATAATAATACTTTGCTCTAACATTATTCTTAAATGTGAATAAATACATATTATCTGTATCTCACGACATGTACGGTGAGCATAAAATAAGCACTCACCACAACCTAGGTGACATTCCAATGACAAGAATTCTGAAGATGGCGCCGCTACCGAGGACAATAGTTACAAGTAAAGACCGAAAAGTAAATAATAGGTCAAAATAATGAAGCAACTCACCAATGAGATAAGCGATGTTCACACTCATGAATTTCTGATGCACTATTATCGGCAGTTTTAGGTGCAGAGTCCTGTGATGAATTTTGTAGAGATGTTGACGTTTGATGGAAGAGCTTTTCATCCCTTCTTGTTATTGGATCTTTCACATCACTCACTTTCAGATTATCCCGACTTGTTCCGCATCTAATGCAGCTAGTTCGTTCAGTAGGATTAATTAAGGTGCACCGTTCACAGTGCCACTGTAAAACCGAAGCAATTGAGCCCATTCTCTCAGAATCATGGCTATTTTCCTGTTAAATGACTAGGAAATCTCGAATAACGTCTACCAGCTGATGCGCCATATTCACTGTACACACTAGTGCTGTGTTGATCTGTCGCTCTGATTGGTTGTGCCGTCGAACCAGCAGCCAATCACATCTTGAGGCATTGACTACATCGTTGTAGTGTACATGGCATGGACATAGCGCGTCATCTGTCGACTGCGCACACATAATATCACAATAATAAATATTCTGAAATAGTATTAGTATGACAATAACTAAAAGATACAAACTAATTGGTTATTATGGAACAGATATTTTCTTTGTAAGCAAGTGATAAAAATGAATAAATCACTCTAGATTGATTCACAAATCACAGTTCACTTTTACGGAAATGTGTTTACTACTCTAGTGGTTAGCCTTGGAACTTGTTACAAAATCCGTGTAGCAGCTACAGGTTTCTTTGTTGGGGGGCGAAATAAAGTGTATACTCATTGATAAGAGTTCGAGCAAGAGAGCAAAAACAACATACAGACAAGGAAACAGGGACGAACACCATAACATAGTACTGTGCAGTCAGTGATGTGCCTAATATGTCAGACAACGAACTTCGTGGTTTTGTGTTGTGTTTTGGTCCGATTTGGCCTAAATGATCGTGGTGTATATTTTTAATATATTATAAACTAAGCGTAGTAAACTGTCAGGCATAATTATGTCAACAAATAATCGCGCTAGCCTAGAAATTGTTTATGAGGGCTGGTTGACTAAGTCGCCTCCATCGAAACCTATCTGGAGAGCAGTAAGTGAAAGCTCATTAAAACTTACTTATTATTGGTTCCATGTCATTATTATGTGTGTGAATACCTAAGCTTTATGAAATATTTAATGTAATAATAGGGTTATCTAGGCCTACGTGTTATAGTCAAGCCTGAAGCTAAATGTTAAGCAGCAAGGCGTTTCTACGAGAGAACTTTAAAGCAACAGGCCTAGGCCTATACGAAAATTCAGTGAAGCCGAGATCTTGTAGGAAAATATACAAATAGTCTGTACTCTGCAAGGCTGCTGCTTACATTTCAATAATCGAATAAGAAATAGGCCTACAATATAGGCCTACTACGTCAGACATGCGTCATGTGACTCATAGAATAGGCTTACCTATCACTCAGACGTCAGATTTCTATCATGATCCGTCCGACTTTTTGTGTTGTTTTTAGCGAGAAATCTCTTTCTATTGGGGTCACACGTTTCAATTTGCAATCATTTACGTATGTGAATGTTCATGTACACATAGTGATTGAAGGTACTGGGAATATTTTGTCGTTTTTGTCATAATTGTATGGCGATTTTAGGCCGAAGATCTAGAACGACGTGACTGATTTATGTTGGCATTAGCGATCACAGGTGGCACAGACTGAAACTCAACTCTGCGAACTGGGTTCGATTCCTGGTACTCAGTTGCTACATTGAATTGGCTGCTAGGACACTAGTGAATGCACAGTTAGCGGTATCGATTATTTTATTATATTGATAGAAGATTGATTGATATTGATTATATTTATATTGATTGATAAGGTTATAAAACATAAATTGCCATTACATAGGCACTCTATTAAAGTCTAGTTTTTTATTATGCAATTTTCCAAGTAGCAAGTTTAATATTTTATTTGAGGTTTTTCTAAATATTTTTTCTGTTAATTAATTTTATAAGGGTTTGCAACCCTTACAATTGATTTTGGAAGTTTCAAAATCAATACCCAGTAACCCATCCTGTTGGTCCAGGGATGCACTTTCTTAAATTTTAATATACTTGATAAAATGCTTGCATAAATGTAATTTATATCATATGTTTTCAATTTTCATTTGTATTAAATAAATCAAAATAAATTGGACATAGCTTTAAATTAGATTCGAATAAACTTAATGCTGAAAAAATCGGGATTTGTTTCTTGACAGGTCGAACGAAAAAGCAGATTTAGTTTGAATTTTGCTCAATAGTAGCCTACCAAAACCAGTAGGCCTAATCAGAATAGATTCTTAAATTGTTTTTGAGTAAAATTGGTTGAATACTTGGAAACATTTTGATTTTTCAAGAAATCCTCATAAGATTTAACCAACGAGGAAATCAGATTGAAAAATTATGGATTGTCAACATGTAGGCATATCCTTTTTTAATTAATTGATTGATTGATTTACTTATATTTTTCTAATCTATTAGCTGTTTAATGACATCACCTAATGATATCTAAGTTAGTTTGTCATTTGTGAATGGGGATTAGAATGATGGAAAGATGAGATGAAATGTCATTGTGTTACCATAGGTGTTCTGGGGAAAATTGTATAGGGTAGCAGGAAGAAAAGTTGTCAAGGCTTTTCTTTCTTTTTTTTTATAGCATTTTCTACCACAAATGACTAATTGAGCTGGTAATTGTCCCCCTTGTGGTGCCCCGTTCACCTTTCATTCTTGATCTTAATTGATACAGGAAAAACGATTTTTCATTAACTTTTAAAGTTGGTGAAGATTTAAAAAAAAACGCATGTATTAATTTATCAACCAACTATTAATTAACTACCCTATGGTAGTGTTGACAAATGTGAGAAAACATATCAGCTGATCAAAGGGGCTGTTAATTATGTGTGACAATGTCCCACATGAAGATTTGTGGCCTGCTGATAAGCCATGCCTAGTGGTCATTTAGGCCTATATATAATTCCTTTAATACTAGGCAAATGGAGAATATGCGTTGCTAAGTGAACGAGATGTCTATATTATAAAGTATAATCGAAAACTCGGTACACCTTGATTATATGAAAATATTTCATTCAATACAAACGAATCTAGGGAGCTGTGAGTGTATGACTGCAACATTTTTCTGCTATTAATTCTATCTATTCGATGAATGAAAACCATTCATCACATTATTCTCTTCAAAACGTCTGGTCCAAATCGCATACAAATGTTTAATAATGTGTATCATTTCCGTGTTTACATTCGAGGAAAATTTGAATTATATTGGAGAGATTTTCTTTCTCCTTTTTTTTTCTGCCCAGCCTAATCTTATGGGTTTTTTAGAAACTTTGAGATGATGTTTTTCAAAAATAGTCCCAACAGATTTGACCAAAAAACTAGACATTTCCAAGTTGGAAGTTGGATAAGTTTGCGTGTACAGAAAAAGTTTCATGTCGATCAAACAAACAAAAAAACACAGACAAAGCTCCATAAAAGTATGATGGAAATCTTTGCTAACACTCATCTATAATCAAAAGGTAGGACCTAGAGGCCTACAAAACCAAAGTTTCCGTATGTCAAGCTGGCAGATATATTAATTTAATTTTTACTTCGAGTTATTTAAAAAACAAAATGATCACTGATATTTTTCTGTTTGTGAAACTGAATCTTCAATTATGCTTGTCTCAATCTCCAATGCAGTCTCTGAATCACTCAGTAACCAGTTAACACCTAGGGCCTATTTGTCCCCTGGAATTTCGCAAATTCCTTAAAATGTTTTCAAGGAATAAGACATTAGATTGCTCATTTGTTAGTAGAATGTGATGCATCTTCTGACAAACATCAATTGCCAGCTTGCGGTATTACCATCTATTTCCCTCTTCCTGTTCTTATCAGTAGGCTATGTTGTTCAGTCCTTAGGGTTACTTGACTTGGCTGTAGGATTCGAACCTTATCACTCATAAACTGATAGGCCTACTTGTTATGCAGAAACAAGCATTCCGTATCATTGCCATGCCCATGTTCTTCATGTTACCAGTTACATTTTACAAACTTCAAAATCAGGACAGCATTTTGGTGCCATGATTATCAACTCTACTTCAACTTTTGTTAGCCAAAATTATGAAATTACGGTTTTGCCACTATTTCCAGATAAGCTTGCTCCGCTCGTGACCGTTTTTTGTGTGTAAAAGTGCGTTGACTTGTGATGTGACAGGTGAATTTCTCAGATATCAAAGAAACCTGTGCATATAGTGGTGATAAAAGACCAAGACCATGATGTCACAAAACGTTACGGTACAGCGCAACTGGAAACAGAGCTGCCACAAGTAGAATCAATATCGTGTCGGACGACAAGAAAAAGTCGAAACTGGAAATCCAGTTCCCAACTTCAAATTGCCAGTTCCTATGTTAGCTCCAACACAAACCTCTTTCCTAAAAACTTCTCTGTTCACAACTACCGGTACAGTACCCTACTAGTCACAGTAGCGGCTCAGTCCGTTCTCTTAAACACTCGCACATTATTTTCACACATAGCCCTATCGTAAAAATCTTCATATCTTCATCCCATCATCTCATTACGTGTATAATCATTCATCTGGCAAATATATTGTAGTTATCATTACAGTGCGTTGTTAAACCCAATATTAATAAATAATATAGAGAAAGCATGTTAAGTATTGTGGTGTTGCTATTTGATTCAATTTATATGTGCCTATGACTTTTTTGTCCAGGAAAATCCTGTACATAATGGTTTTAAGTAGATATGTGAGGAGAATTGTGGCCTTGGTAGAAAATTAGAGTAACAATTCTGGGAATATTGAAATGAATAATACAGTACGGCACTCTGTTTATTTTATTTTGTGTTTAATTTGTGAATGTAAATTTTTCCCATTCTTTCCAAATTTTGTAGGTTGAATGTATGCATTAAGAAATCATACAGTATACCCTACAGGTAATTTCAAATTCCAACCATTCAAATCATCCCAAGATACATTAGCTCTATACTAGGAAAGCGCAGCTTATGCATTGTAAGATGAGCAAGATATGAGTATGAAGTTTATTCGAAAGCTCAGTTTGATATGGTTACCGTATTGACAATTCAAATGAAAATAATACAAAACTATATTTTGGTGAGTGTAGCAAAGATTTAATTTTAGATACTGGGGAAAAAATCGTGGTTGAATTTTTTTTGTGTGAACGGTGGCACACAAAAGTCTTGCTACAGGTCATACAAAGTAACCAATAAACTTAAAACCTTTTCTGGGCATTGATGTTGGGCCTACACCAGAATTGATAGGTATGGTTTTCGAGCAAAATTCGTTTGACATTTTGCCCGGGAAATGATAAAAGACAGTTTGAAAATCCCCAGAGAATGGCAGATGCTATTCATTAGACCATCGGTCTATGTCACCACATATGCGAACGGTGTCGTCGTTGCGCACAGCCTAAACTACAGTAACTTAGATAACCGAATCTAACCAATTAATCCGCCAACTGGTAGAAAAATCCGCCCACAGAAAAACTTGTAAACCTCATCTCATAAATCACCAAATCCTCACTCTTACTGTCTTGTACTCTCATCCAGGCTGCGGGTACTTTCGTACACAATCATCCCAATTCCCAATCTCTTCCCACTCAACTCGGCTGTTCACAACCACACCACAAGAAATGAAAATAAGATTAAAACACCAGCCTACTCATACTCCCTTATCAAACAAAGTCCTTTTCAGCTACTCTCACATTTATAATCACCTCCCTCCTATCACTCAATCCCTCAGCGAGTCAAATTAGTCAATACACTTTAGCTTCATTTTAGTAGTAGGCCTACCGGTATGTACTATTTAGACTCAGCCCTCTGTTTTTCTCCAATGTTCCCGATAAAATGAGTAATTATTTCTAATTTATGTAAAAAAATACCGGCACATTCAGCTCAGTCGCTAACATGCTCGCTTCCTGTGATCTGGGAGGTGAGCGACATATCAGACTTGGTTCAATCCCTGCCACCATTCATCTTTACAGTTTTTTTTGTGGTTTCCTTCTGTAGACTAGGTAATGCCAGGATTGTTGCTACACCACCCCACCACTGCCACACGAAAGCTTCCTTCCCATTACCTAAGAAACCTTCATCTCGTCATCCCGTCGTCTCATTAATCATCCATCCACTGCCAATAGATCTTGGTTACCATTACGTTAAACCCAGTATAAATAGATTACAAGAATATAGCCCATGTTTGGTACAGAGGAGATACTGTAGTTACTGATATGTTATGAGATAATGTAGTTGAGATAATAGAGATAATGTGAGTCCATGGGAGTCTATTTAGCTGAATATCAGGTTTTTGGTGATCACTTTTGAACGGCATAAGATATCGAAAGTCTAAAAACGAGGAAACACAGATACTCTCAATACCTTGAAGATGGTATAAGTAATAACTATTTATCTTGAATCGCCTGATTGTCTGGCGTATACGCTTCAGAATACAATTTTTTGTAGCATATAGGTATGCCTGAAGATTATGCAATGTGTGATAAATAGTTATTACTTACACCATCTTGAAGGTATTTAAAATATCTGTGTTTCCTTGTTTTCAGAATTTCGAAATCTCATGCCCTTCAAAAGATATCACCAAAAAACTAATATTCCGCTAAATCGACTCCCATGGACTCTTTATATGGGATAACAAATTATAGTAGTCTTCTTGATTCTGCTGAAGATGGGCAACATGCTTTATTTACTCATATATTCATACATTTTATTCATATTTGATTATAGTAGGCCCATTGTATTGTTTATTCAGTGAATGTTCAGAGTGAGCCAAACATGCTTGAAAGTTATCTGGAAGTCTATACTAAAAATAGCATTTTCTTTGAGTGGGTAGTTAATTTCACATTATGTTTATACTATTTTAGTACCACCAATGTTGCTAGACTACAGATCCTAATTGGTGGTGCACTATCCATTATGTCAATGTGTCGGCTTTAGTTCTTTTAATGTAGAGAGTATGGGAGACTGTAACTAGATCACACAAACCTTAATTTAATTCTATTCTTAATTTAATAAACATTGGAAACTGGATTTTCTTCCCATTACTAGATTGCTTTTATTGGTCAACGATTTTGGTTTGATGGTTGTATGTGAGGTTCTAACGTAAGTGTACAGACTAGTTTACGCTACCAATAAAACAAGAATTATGTCATAGAAATTGAAGGTGTTTTGGATTGTCCATGGGAGTAGAAAATTATTGAGAAATTAACTGTCACAAGCTCACATTGAGATATGGACGGAGTCATCAAAAACCATTGTTAAAAAATATAAATTTATCTAATGTATCTAAATATTCATCTTATCAAGAGGCAGTTTTACCAACTGATGATCAAGTATTGAGTAGTTGAGCATCAATTAAGGAACAACAAAAAGATGTTGCCAAGCGTGATAACAAGTTAATTTGATAATTACTGGTTAATCCACTAATCATCAGTTGATAAAACCGGCTCTAAGCAAAATTTATCATTTAATGCATTAAAAATTGTGAGAGTCAAATGTAGCAGGCCTGGGTTACGTAGCTATAATGAAATTATTAGCAATATAGCCTTTTGAGAATTGTAGGCGCAGGCTCGTATGGTCTCTTGCACTGCCTTTGTGTGGTTAATATCCGCAAGAAACCTTAACCGTAAATAAATGGGAAAATCATTTGTTGTTTTTTCACGATTGGCTATACGGTACACCCAAGAAACAGTCGTGTGTTTGTGGGTGGGGCAGGGGGAGGGGGGAGGGGTCTTAATGAAGTGATTTTGGCTATTGGGCAACAGTAGCACAAAATCTCACTGTCCCTCATGAGATACCAAATTGTAGAACCTTTATGCATTCAAACATATGATCCTTGTAGGCCTATAGAATTTTCTCAAGTTTGATTGTTCACTCTGTGAAATGTGGACCAACTTTAATGATCTTAATGGAAAATGTCTACAGTTCATGAGTGTTCATAATACAACGTTTTATTTTGAGGAATAATTTACTCGTCTGTTGGCTGCAATGCACCAAGTACTGTCTTAAATTATATGTACACATATATTCTGATCGTTGACTTTCTTTTTTAGCGATGGCGTCGCCGGTGGTTCATTTTGCGTCATTCCGGCGAATTACCAGGTCAATATTTCCTGGAATATTACACCGATCGTAACTGTCGCAAGCTGAAAGGCAAGATCGACTTGGATCAGTGTGAACAAGTGAGTACAGCATCTTAGTCCAAGACATAAATTTGACTCCAGAGTTTAACGGGTGTGCTAAGTTTTTTCTGTTTGCTGTTAGACAATTGAGAGGCATAGGCCTACAATAAGGTACAAAGTAACAAAGTACAATGTAGAATGAAGTGTATGATACATAAATATAATTTCTTTTTCTTTCAGGTTGATGCAGGATTACAGTTCCAAAACAGCAAACAAAAATACCAATACATGTTTGACTTGAAAACACCAAAGCGCACATACTTTCTTGCTGCCGAGACGGACGAAGAAATGAACAAATGGGTCGAATACGTTTGTCACGTGTGCCACCTCATTGCTTTCAAGGACGAAGAGGAGGAGTTCGACTACACCGTAACAGTCGACGAACCGACAGCGACGACAAGTCTCGGACTGACCAATCGAAATGACCTTACAATCGAGGACACCGAGTCGCCACCAGTTTCTCCTACGAGTACCACCTCTGGTCCGTACATTCCCATCAGCGAGTGCATTTCAGGGAAACCTTTGTTGAGTCCTAACGGACTCGACGATTTGAACAATTTGTTGAGGCAAGGCGGTTACGGGACACTCACTGCAGTTATGCAGTATACTGCTGCAAGTAGTGCGTGCACTGGTACTGGGCGTGGGGGTAAAAGTTATTCACATATATTAAGACACGGCCAAAACAGAGCACCTAGTATCGATAACCGAATGCCGTTGTTACCGTTTAAAAGGCCGGCTAACGATCTGAGAAACGACGAGTTTTACGATTCGCCTCGGCAGTTGCATCCCGTTCAGCGTCACGGAGTTGGTACTCCTCCCACGAGCCCGACTACCGATGGTGAGAGTGTGTTCACCGACGACGAGTGGGTTGGTCCTGTTTTCCCACTGCCTTCTGTTAATTGGGAAACATTTCCGAACATTGATGGTGAAAACGTTAGACCGGGAAGAGTGTCGGACTGTAACGAGTTGGACGGTGATATCGGATCTTGGAGTGTCGTGCGAAAGTTTGGCAAGCTTACCGTGGTGGATTCAAAGCGATTCGTACCGGCGAGTGTTCACACCAGATGGAATCAGACTCTTCCTCATAAACCAGCTCCTCCGCGACCTCCTAAACCTGTACATCTATTAGATGGACCCAGTCATAACTATTTAAATCTAGAGAATGTAACAGCTAGATCGACTAAACAGAAACCGGTTTCTGTACCAGTAGTAACAGAAGTTACACCTCTCCCAGAAAATGTTCCCCCTTCACCTAAACTTTCCACCCCTCCGATTTCCCCTCCCCACACGGCAGTTATAGTGGGATTAACAGATGAAACGTATGATTTTCCTCGTTCACATCAGCACACAAACTCGGACACGGACGTAACCGACAACGGCACTAATTCACGGCATTGTTATACGAATGCGGCGCCAATGCAAGTTAACGGTGATATATTTCGATATGATTTCCATCATAATGATACGCCTCTTTCTGCTGATCAGGAACTAGTCACGGGCCATACAGAAGAGCCCACTTCGCCACGATCGGAAGGTTCAAGTTCCCTAGCCTCGACTACTGCTATCTACTCGAACCTTCCCAGTCCTCTAATACTTACGGACGGTGGGAGCGGAAGCATTTCAACACCTCCGGCTGTGAATCGGGGCTTGAAGCCGGGACGTAAATTATCAGATTCAATGTCGGCAATTTCAGGAAGTGAACTGTCTCCTGGACCGCCGCTCACTCCGGGTCTTTTTCCACCGAGTGTCGATAGGAAGCTCAAACCTTATATTAAATATTCGGACACACAATCAGAATCGGGTAAGCGTAATTTTGTATTATTTTTGTAAGTTATTAAGAGTCGGTGTATAAAAGTAGGCCCACCAATTATTGGTAATCTATTGAATACTATCATGCCTTTAATAAAAATCGAGTTGTCTTGTCTTCAATAAAATACTATTCCTAATTTCTCAAATTATACATTTGAATGTAGTCAATCTACCATACTGGTATCTTAGATTTTCATTTGTATTTAATTATTTTTTCAAATAACTAGGAAACAAACGTTGGAACAAATTGAGGAAACAAATTGATATTTTTTTTGATAAGGAAAGAATTCAAGCACTGTATCCACTAGCAGTGGAAAGAGATATATGGACACTGATCAAGAAAGAATGAGAGGTTAGCTTTTTCCCCGACTGATAATATAACAAAATAAAACTGAGGCGATAAGATGATAGCAGCGGGGGGGGGGGGGGGGGGGCATTAGGTGGGCATATATTCTATAGAACCTCTTCATTATCTTATTGACGAGTTTATATTAAATATTTTCAACGAGTGTCATCAAGTGTATAATTTAAATTTTTTTTTACCCTATACCTACAGAAGAACCTCGATGAAATTAATATAAATTCGAAACGTAAAATACGGTAATTTGTACGTATCTAGATAGTTGCTATATTGAGATAGACCCAGTTATCATTATTAGGCCTACGTGCTGTCGAACGGGACTTTCCCAAAACATCACTATTCTTCACACTATTGAATAGTCCACCGGTAATGTATCGTACTCAAATATAACATTTATGTACGGTACCGGTAAGTACTTCTTTATTTAGTTTTATCACCCGTTTGAAGTGATTTTCAATTTCAATTATTCTAAAAAAACATGTTGGTCTATTGGTATTTCCAGTAGTCTAAGCCTATTGAAAAATGAAAATTTTCAATGAAAAATGAAAAAATTCAATTTTCATTGAAAAATGAAAAAATTCAATTTTCATTGAAAAATGAAAAAATTCAATTTTCATTGAAAAATGAAAAAATTCAATTTTCATTGAAAAATGAAAAAATTCAATTTTCATTGAAAAATGAAAAAATTCAATTTTCATTGAAAAATGAAAAAATTCAATTTTTATTGAAAAATGAAAAATTTCAATTTTCATTGAAATATGAAAAATGAAAAACAAGATGAAAAATTGAATTAGTTCGTTTGTCAATGTTTGCGTTTTCCCTGGCCTTGTGTATACAATACCATAGAATAAAGAAGCCGTGTAATAAAGAAGCCATAGAATAAAGAAGCACTGTTTCAAGACATTATTGAAAAACGCATTCAAATTCAAATATAACACGTTATTTTATAGGTTTGTTTTACACATTGTTGCAAGAAGTGTTATTCGGCGATAATTATCGTTACAGATAATTCAGGATGAAATATTCCGTACACCCTTCATTGTGGTGCATTAGATGATGCCTGGGCTGTCTCTGCATACCCTGTGTGCACGCCAACACTTCCAAACAAAATATTGCAATATTATCTGCATTCAGTTTGAATGCATGTCATGATGGTGTCATGATGTGCTTATGACACATTAACATATCTAAACAGGGAACCAAGTTAACAATCCGATATCAGCTAGGTCGGATGTCGCTATAGGCCTAACTAGGCCTATGTGAGAACACTCATGAGATAAGCAATATTCTCAGAGTTTTAAACTTTGCATGTATTATATCTAGTATAATTCAGTATTGTCATAGAATAAAGAACTTTCAAAACAGTCTTGGGAAACAATTATTGTTTGTCAACATTTTGATGTTGATAAAGAAAAAGTAATGCGTACAGTATAAGGTATAGGTAGAAGGTCATACTGCTCTTACATGAAATCTTCAATACAGTTTCTAAAAATATCTATCTAAAGATATATTTTCTGGACAACTGTAAATAAACTTGAGATCCCAGTGAAAGCAACTTTCATGAGATTTAATACTGGAGTTGCTGCTGGAGGAAAAAAATTCCAACTTCCAAAATATTCCTGATTTTATTATTAGGCCTGCAATATGCTTACGAAATATCTGTTGATACAAGTTTCGTGAATCCTAGTAAAAAAAAACTATACACTCGAATTTTTGTGCTTCGATGCGTGAATCTAGGTTGGGATTAGGTTAGGTCAATTGGATTAGTTAGATTGGATTAAAGTACTAGTATTGTCTGGCACCTGCGATTGTGCACTAATTATCTCATCCATGATTTCTTGTGTAAAGTGGCTTCACATCGTAAACTTGATAAACTCTGGTGGTTCTCTAATTAAAGCCAGGTGTACAGATGATGAAGTAACGCTCAATGAGGCTACACTTTCAATTCAAACCAAAAATATTATTTGAATATCGTAGCCAATTTGTAGGTGTCTACTGATGAAAATGTCGTATTAAATTATCTCTCATGTAAAAATGTATTTTTCTCTAGGAGCTCCGTTGCAGTTAGCTCCGCCCCCAGATGGTACTCGTAGTCTACGTAAGAATCGAGCAGCTCCGAGTCCTACTCCGCCGTCTACCAACTCGTCCACACTCCGCAATGGTCAGCGCCAACGGTCTGATCATAATTCGAGTTCCGATGAAAATCTGGGGAATGCGGCGCAAGATGATGAGGTAGGCTACTAAGATCGGTGAATCTTCAATGTTTGTCACCATGTTTACGATCGGCACATTCAGCACATTTAACATACATTTTTGTAACTTACGAGTTCTTTGTTATTTATCTGAGGGTCTAGTAACGTGACTTAGTTCTTTTAATAGGTAAGGTCGCAAGGAATTGACTTTTATTCAGATCCTTTATTGTAGGAACTTCCCAACTCTGGTGGTATCACTTCTTTATGGTGTCATCATAAATTCTCAAATGTAGTCCGCCAAAAATGTAGGTTCTCATGAATATAGGTCTACATTTGAATAATTTATCAAAATTTGTTATCTTCTATATTCATTCAATCTTTCTTTTTTCAAGATTTTGGTACATGACTAACCAATAATTACCAATTTATTTAATGATAACTAGGCAAATGCAGAATATGCGTTGTACGATGAGCAAAATATCTATAAAGTAAAATCTAAAACTCTACACACCTTGATCATATAAAATATACTTCATTCGTGTATTCATACCAACGAAAGTTGGATCGCGTGTACAGAAAAATTTTCATATCGATCGGTCAAAGCCGCCCCGGTGGCTAAGTCAATTATCGCTAGCGGTATTAACTGAAGTCACCGTTGGGCGTGGGTTCGATTCCCGCATATGGCATGTTTTTTTTTCATGGGTTCACCTATCATAACTTCATCGTTTCATTATCATCCGCTCATTCGTACCCCCGTATAACCTAGCTGTTGGTGGGCTCGTTAAGCAGCATTTCGATCGGTCAAACCCTGCGACCTGTACAAAAAAAAACATAATCAAAGCTCCGTAAGAGTTGGGTGGAAATCTTCGCTAACGCTCATCTACTTATTTTCATAATCATTTTGTTTCAGGTTTATCACTTCCAAGACCAGAACCGTTTCGTGCCGGCCCCTCACTTGAAACGTTTTCCCGAGATCCACTATCTCGACCTCGAACACGACGCTATGGGAGCATCGACCTCGTCGGCTGTTCAGATACCGAAATCGCCGGAACGGTTGGCGCCGACTACCGTCTACAAAACGGTTGATTTTCTCAAGACGCAAGCGTTCAACAAGACCCGCCAGAAAGTCGAAGAGGACCGTAAAATGAGTACAGCAGATTTGTTGTGACCAAAGATTCGCGAGTTGTTTCGATGATAACCCATACATACAACCATTTACCCCGAGTAAAGAGACTGCTTTTTGCGACTTAAATATTGATAAATAACAATCCCATATTAGGTAATTAACCCGGAATTATCAGAGTTTGACTTTTACAGCCGTATAAGACGCATGTTCATCTCATTAGTCATTTTTAAATAATTAGAAATCATTTTAGTTCCAACATGCAGCACTGAAGTTTGCTATAAACGTAATAGTTTAGTTCAAAATTAGCTGTAAATTATTGCAGTATTGACTTGACTTACGTAACCCAAGTTACTTACCGAAGCAAATTAAGACAAACCGTGATTCTCTTGATTACATCCTTTCAACTTTCATAGATAATTAATTCTTACTGAAGAAACAATGGGTGAACCTCATGAATAAGACATATAAACATAGCTACTATTTTTGACTTCAGAATTTGAGAAGTAGCAATTTGGTGCATCTATTATTCAAAATATGTATCGTGTTTTGAAGCGCAACAACCTTCTGTAGCCTAACAACAGTATAATACTGGTAAAACCATTATAAAACGTACAATAAGCGTTCAAGAGAAACAACCCAATTGATATTTTATGAAAATTGGGTCCAGAAGCAGGTTAAACCTCCCCCTTCCCCCACCACCATTTGGGTTATTCAGATCTCTCAACTAGTCTTTACATCCCAATTAATATAATTTTCAGAAAAAATGAAATTTATAACGCTTTCATTCCGAAGATCACATTCATATCACCAATATCCAATATGTTGCAACATAGAGGAATCAGAGGGTTGTAGCTCTTTATCACCTTTTCAAAAACCAAAACCATGGTCAAACAACTTCAAATGTATTCAAGCACGAAGAAATAATTATGATAAAATCACGGATACTTTTAGATTTTGTACTTTCAAATTTCTTTGCTTTTATAGCAATTGCTATTGCTATATGTCTTGTAGAAATGTCTTTATATGTCTTGCACATGTATCTACAATATCATCCATGAGATGATTATATAAACTTACTCAAATAATATTCACAGTTCTAAAGATCCAGCAGTAGTATCATATTTGTTTTAGCCTTATTATGAGATTAAAATTCACAAACATCATTACTAAGTAAGTAACCATCTGATCTAACTCAATAAGCTATTCCTACGTTGTTGATTATGGCCCTGAATATTATTAAAGCTGGCCTTCCATGAACGCGGTATTCGCTTAGCGTTTTTTTTAGCTTGGAACCGTGCCACCATAGAGAAGTAACCAGAGAGATGCATCTTAGGTAGCGAGCGGGCGACCGATGCTCGTACCGCAAATATCGGCCTCGCGGCCATATTCTTCTTTTGTATCACCATATAAACCAGCATAACCAAGTTTGAATGTGTTGATATCCATTCTCATGCAACGAAATTACGAAATAATTGTGTATTAGTAAACTCTGCGAGTGAGAGCAATGCGAAATCGCACGTAATGGCTATGAGCGAGTCACAATAAAAGTCCAGTATGGCAGATTGTCGCCATTTTTTGGAACACGGCCTTGTACGCCTCTATAACCCGTAGATGCATCTCTCTGTATACTTCTCTATGGTGCCACCATGCGCCGCCCTCGTCAATGATTGGTCGTTTTTCAACATGGCGGCTAAAAAAAACGCCTAGCAAATTTGCTAAGCAAATTTGCTAAGCAAATACCGCATTCATGGAAGGCCAGCTTTAGATACTATTACTAAGGGAGCCTTATTTCAAGGTATTTATGGTCTTTCAGTTGGAAGTTTAAAATTTAAAATTATTCAAAAACAAGAAACAAAATATTATGCTTGTTTAATCACAAACATAAGGTACTGTTCTCATTACAATCTGCAAATCATATGTTTCATGTCGCTTTAACTCTAGTTAATTAATAGTGAAAAGTGCCTTTCATATAACCATAAAGCGAGGAGTAAATACTGTCAACGAATGGCTATTACAAAATGTTACTTTATCTCTTTATTAATAACATGTCAAATATGAAACTTTGCAGTGAGCAAATTTGTGACGGAAAATATCTCTAAAATAATTACCGGTAAATTTTAATCGATCAAATGTAGGGGTTCTCTTATATCGTATTGTGCTGAATAGATTATATGCCAACACCAAACTTGTCAAGTGGAGAAAAGTAGAAGGATTTCAAGGAAAATTGAGATTATGTAAGATACACAGCATTTTGGAACTACCTATATTCCATTCATTATAATTGAAAATTAAACCAGACTGCAGATCATTCTATGGTAAATTGTTTCTAAAATCACTTGAATTCTGAGAGGCTTTCATTTTTTATTACCAACTGTCATTGAATTTGTTGTGCGTGCCTCTCTTCTGAAGAATATTATGACTATTATTAAAGAGCAATAAAAATTCCCAATGTTATGGTTGCGATTTCCACAGATTACCGAAGAAATTGACGAAAATCGTCAGAAACATGTTAATTTCGCGCAAACTCCGTGTTAAAACGCCGAAAGGGTAGAATTTCGTATAATGATTTGAATACGGCACCATTTCGTAAATTTAATTTGATTGGCACAACATCCAAACTCACCGTGAACATGGAAAAAGTTGACCAGGGTCAATACTAGTGAATTTCGTATAAAAAACATTCGCAAAAAATCAAGTGTCCCTAAATTTAGTGTAGCAAATAGTGGCTTGAATTGACCATAATTTGTGGTGCTTGCAATAATTAATACTAGGCATAAGGTCTATGGACTATGGATCATTCAATATAGTATGATTTGATTACGTCTATAATGATTACGTATACATGTTGTTTTACATGTAAGAAGGGAATCGAGTGATGAACGTGAAGATATGGTATCGGTATACCTACTGAGAAATAGTAGGCCTATCTACATTCTAGCTAAAACGTAGCCCCATAATCGTAACTCGATAATGTTTGCAACCGATGTGTTCTAATAAGACAGCCCGTAATTCTTCAACATTACGTGTTTGATACAAGCTGAAAATTTGAGAACCAGTGGAACTACCTACCGTAGTTTTTATTTTTCAATCATGACAAAATTAGAAGTGGTTTTGTATTACCGTATTTTGAATCTATTACTTGATAATACTAAATAAATATTAGTAGGATTACTTGAAGAAATGTAGTGCTGTACTGCCGTTATATTACGCACTCGGTGTGTTCCACTTTCCAACAAATCTCTTGAATATTATGTGAAGTCACTAGACCTATACCTATTCCCTACTGCGTAATCTTTTCTCCCATTATATTTACATTTCTTGTATTTCTTTGTTGTGTTGTGCAACTTGTGCACCATATTGTGGTAAGCAGCTTCTTTTCTTTCGATAATCACGGTTTGAAATATATGTGATCATGAGTAAGTTCAAAAGAAACTGAAGTCCATAGAACGAAAGAAAGAAAATTCAGAAGCACTCACTGTATGCATAATTCTTCTTTTGCTGACTTGTAAATCTCTGTAATACTAATAAGACCATCATTAGCTTTGGTAATTGTCACCCTTAGCCTTAAAATTCAGTGCTCCATCCAAATGAACGAATGAACTGTCAGTGAAACCATGCGATGTTTAGTAAAATACAAGTTGATAAGATGCATACGGTTATTGTGTTTTCGTAGATTCTATTACGGTGATGCCTCTATCGTTTCTCAAGGGACCAAAAATGAATTGTGGGATAAAATGAATTGTGGTAGGCCTACACCCCATAGCAGGAAATTGATGGAATCTGGAATGTTGAACTGTATCCAACAATGTCGAGTGTCTAAACCAAGTAGGCGTACCACATGAAGAAGTACACTTATCAATCTGTCTCTTGAATTGTCATTCTATATAAAACGGTAGGGCCTATTAGTATTATAGAAATTAATTAATTTCTCATAATTTTTAATGTGTCACATAAATGTGCGTTATGAATGTAATAATGAACGTGGGCGCCAGTAATTGAGTCGTAAAGTTGAGGTATACCAAATGTTTTTAGCCTAGGTCTCAACCAAAATAAATTAGGCCTCTTCTATTAGTAACTAACGGTGGTTTTACGCAATGTGACGGTCGGCCTCACATTCTACTTCATAAAGTGTCTGGAAGTTTCCAGTGCGATCCGTCTAGGGTGGCATACAGGTATAAGGAATTTAAATTGAAAGTCATCTCATGTATTGTAGAGGAAAACAATTATGCACTAGATACTAGGGACTAGCAGAGGTCACCGTCATACGAATCTTTACGATTATCTATCCGGATATTTTTTTTTTCAAATTTAAAAACTAAGCTGTGGTTTTTCTGTGGTTCATTCATCAACTGTTGACTTTTTATCTCATTTACTTGTGTTATTTTACTGTCCGATCAGTTGATTAGCCTGATTGACTCGTTAACGATCTATTGTTGACCAGGCCCAAATGTGTATAAGTTATATTCATTTCTTTATTGAACTTGTTCATTTACCACAAATATAAAGGATTATATTATATTCAACATAAATATTTCAAATTCACACCACCACATGTAATGGATCCGCTCTGAGTCCAACCGTGCCACTAGATGGCATTAAGAGACTGCCATCTAGTGGCATGGTCAACCTTACAGTGTTGAGTCCTAGACTATAGCATGCGTTCACTCTGATAACACACTGGCTGACGTTTTAAAAGTTGTAACCGTTCATCCCGGTGGATGATTACTGCAATTATCGACAGATTTTTACTCTCGGAGTGTGTCTGAAAGCTATTCATTGTTATGATTATGATTGTGCTTATTTTCATGTCAATCGAAAATAATATATTATAATGATATTTTTAGTTATTCGGGCCTATAATCAAGAACTAGTTTTTACTTTGATTACCGTTCTCGTTTTCGTGTTCTAATAGCGACATTTTGGAAATTACTGCTGATGTTAGTACAAGAATTGATCGAACAAGAATTATATTGATAATCGTAGCATTTTGACAGGTCCGTTGTACCGTTAACTTATTTGATTTGATTTCGTTCTGGATACTCCACATATTTCTTTCCGTTATTTGAACTAGCGCAGGGAAGTTAGGACTTTGCAGAGTTCCGACAAGTGTTTTAACTATGATTTGTTTTACTCAACTATGGTAAGAACATGCAGATATAACGAGTTTTAAATTTTGTTGTAAGTCAATACCAAAAAACTAATACATCCAGTAGTGAAATTGTGCATCATTGGTTGCCCTACTTTACAAACTTTTGTTTTACAAACTTCTATGTCTGAGATTAGTACAACATGAAAAATGCGGCTTGAGATGTAACTTATTGTAACTTATTACCTAGTTAAACCGACACTCAAATATTTCAAATTTGGTAAAAATGAGGACTGTAGAAATTGTGTTTTGCAAGTGCCATTGTGCTCAAGAAAGTAAATTTTTTAGAAGCAAAGAAAAATTCATATTTTGGGCTTACGGTAGATTCAATAAGCCTGTAATAGATTTACGTTCAAAATCTAACATATAATTGGTGCCGGTATTTGTGCGATAATTTATTTGAAAATAACATACTGTACCGGTATTTACGTCTACATGTTGGGTTAGTCTGCAAAACTTGAGCGCGATACCAGAACTTGAAAATTCTTAGTAGGCCTATATTGTGTGCTTGTGCAGACTAGCCTACAGCATGTCCGTTGATTTATGGAACTCTTATTGGAATTCGGTTTCGTATTCCAAGTTTGAATAAAATGAAAATGAAATTCTTCAATATGTCGAATAAGTATGAGTCAAAAAATATATAATTGTTAATAGTATTGTTAAGAATTATCACGAAGACTTGCTTTAGAAGATGTTAGTGATAAAACCACTTATTAGTAATTGTTGAAAGAATAAGTAGTATGCTACTATATTATTATTGAACTACTGTAATATTATTTTGTATAATTCTGTAGTGTATAATAATTATGAATATTTAATTATCTTCTTTTTTACTTTTAAACTTTGTGCCATGACGTGCCATTGTATAATAAAATAATAAGATAATAGTGAGGTAAAATGTAAAAGTGCACATCTAGGCTATTTACTTGTGCTACTTTATTTAGCCTATAGCCCTATAATAATACGTCGTGAAGACGTAGATGACGTTGAAGAGGTATGTAGGCTAGTACTTCTAGTACGTACTAGGTTTGCATTATTGTATCATGTTATAGACATATAGGAGCAGTTATTTGTAGATAAGTTGAATAAATTTTGAATTATTATAATATTGGCGATTATTTTTATTCTGTTGCCGTACAGGTCGAAAGTTGATCTATTGAGCGAGAAAAACGTAACGCCACATGTACACTTGAGGCCATATAAAATGATTTAATCCAAAATTAATATATCATTTGAAAATAAAATTACTCACATTTACCGGCTTCTTTTTTCACAGACTATGCGTGAATTGTAGACCAAGATTTGTAGGTTGTAGACCAAGTTAATGCAGCTAATTACCGGTAGTCAATATATTCAAAATCAATGTGTGTACATAAAGTTTGAGCCTATATTACCTAATGAAAAGTGTACATTTAAAATGTGGGGCAAGGGAGCGGCTGACCATCAACTTGGCCTCTCACACTCAATGTCGAATAACTTGTGAAACGCCGCCCTCGTTAGATCAGTCAGCTGAGGCACGCTTTAGAGACTGAAGTGTCCGTTGGGCGTGGGTTCGAGTTCCGCATAAGGCATGGGTTTTTGTAAACGTCCTCTCACCCATCATCACTTCATCCTTTCATTATCACCCGCTCATTCGTACCCCCGTATAACCTAGCTGTTGGTGGTGTCGTTAAGCAGCATTAAAAAATAAAGTGAAACATTGCAGCACAAGAAGATTTTTTACAGCACATACAGATATGCATGCAGCAGCTGGTATGATGAGATCAAAGATTGCACATTCGGAGTTGAACCAAGGACCATGGAGTCAGGTACTTGTTATTGCGTCCTCATTCATTTGCCATGAACGGTGGTAATGTGGTGGTGTCAGAATCCAACTTTGAACTGTAAAGTTTTAGGGTCAAATTGGAAGGACTAATTTTGAGAAACATCATCTCAAAGTTCATAAAAACTCCATTAAATTGGGCTGGGCTGGGCCAGAAAATTTGAAAAATAAATCTCCCCAAAAATTAATATTTTCTCTGAATGTTAATAAATTTGTAATAGTGTGTTTTTATCATCCTTGTGTAGAATGATATTTAAAGAATAATAACAATACACAAATATTCGAGAACACACGGCTCCTTGACTGCTATTCCAGCATTATAAATAATAATAATAAACAAAACAAATATTCGACGACACACAGCTCGTTGAAGAGGGGGGGGGGGGGGGGGCACTATCGTCAATTGTCATATTAAATAGATGAATATTGAATTTGAATACACTCTATATCTAGAACAAGAATGTACTTGCTGAACAATAGAAGAAGGTCCTCTACCAACATAAAGAACTCAAATATATCAGCTATATTTGTACAGTTACGGTAATTTTAGCGTCAATGACTGTTCACTTGAGATTTACTATTAGAAACACAACTCTGTCTTTCAAAAATGTTATATTATTATTATTAGAGATAGGGTGACAATCCGTCCTAGAAAACCGGGATTGTCCCGGATTTCCATCTTTTGTCCCGGTGTCCCGAAAAGTTATTTCAGGACACGCATTTGTCCCAATTTGGCAAAAGAACAAATCATTGGGTGAAGAATTCGCGAAAAACGTGGAATTTTGTCTCCTGTGTCAGCGGGTGACCATAAGATGTCCGGTTTTCCCAGGCTTGTCCTTGTCTTGAGCTTCCCATCCCGGCGTCCCGAGAAATGTTCTCGGGATCATCAAATATCCCGGATTTTCAAAAAAGGCAGAAATATAAATAACTGGGTATTTTCATACTCAGTAAAACTCATCTAGGCCTACTTGTAATTCATTTTCGTTATAATTTTAAAAAAAGCCAATATTAGTTGAATCAATTTTTAAATTGCACGTCTAATTCAAATAACTGTCTCTCTATCATTAACATGTGTGGGCTACATTCTCAGAGTATGCAATTACTAGGCCTATATATAGAAAAAATATATTCTTGAATTTTTATGACTATAGAAGACCAAAAAATTCCCCTGCAGAACTGTTGAGCCCTTTTTTTGGACTATAGTGATTTTGAGTTACTGGTAAGTGGTAAGTCCATATTTTCTGATATCTTCATTGAATAGTTTGGTCCCAGTTCAAATTGCAACACAAGCTAGTGTACTATATTTACTTAAAATAGTGCATTGCTATATTTGGTTAACCTAATTGACATTTGAACTGAAACTGAACATTTTATGGATTGGTCAGTGAAAAATTGAGTTTCATAATGTTCACTTTTTCATCTCGTTCACTGCGATCATTCAGTAGGAGAAATATTCATTTATAAATCCACACGTTTTCGAGTTTTCAGGTGGCTGTGTCTGATCTTTTTGTACTACCGGATCGGTGGTCATTTAGCTATTTAGCTTTTTTCCTCGCAGATTATGCCCGTACTCATTTACTTTTAATTGATTTTAGTGTTTAAAAGATTATTTAATGTTTTTGTTTTCTCACAAGCAAAAAACTTGACTTTTCTGAAACAGAAGTTATTTATTACACACGAAAGCAGAGTAGTCTCCGACCCGCTCATCTGGCTATGCGGTTCTTCTGAATAGCTCAACCATTCCTAAAAATGTCGTTTTACAGAGAACAATGGCATGAAACGTTTTCACCAAATTGCCTATCATGCCTAAGTGGTGAGTTATTGCAGTATTATTTGATCTACTTGGGGCTATAACACGTGAATGATAGTTACATATGTTATATACATCTGGGTCAAAGAACATACTATCTCAATAAATTTGATTTCGTGTGTTCACACAATGTGCTTTTCTTTAGGACCCTTGGCATGTAGGCCAAGTAGGCCCTATGTGTGAATTGATTTCACAAAATGGCAGAAACTCAATGATCTTGTTGAAATTTAACTGGTACTATTATAAAATCAATGGCCCAGGTCATACTAGGCTAGGCAAAGATATTACTAGGCTTATACTTGTATAATAGCCTACACCTCTGACAAATGAGGCCTAGGCCTAGGCCCTAGTCATCCAGTTATTTTCCAGTAGGTCCTTGTGCCTAGGTTATTTCTCCACTCAATAAAAATGTATAAATTCAAGCTAAATTTGTGAATAATATAACGTCCATCTATCTAGGCCAATATTTTCAACTTCTGACCACAGTAGGCCTAGGACTAGGCTATTCATTATCACTAGTAAGTTGCGCATTTGACAATGCTTATGGCTTTCCTCTACATCTATGTACGTTTTACAGTGTAGGAAGTTCATGGCTCACCAGTAGCTCGAGGCCTACTTGGCCCGAATGAGACAAAGACTTCAGTGAAGCAGCGCCGAGCTTACGACCAGGAAAACGACTACAATCCACAAATGGCACATCTGAGGTTCAGCGAGCAACGGAACATCGTTCTCATGGCGGCAATTAAACTGTAGGTCTATTCGTAGTCAGTCCACGTTCTTGAAACAGCAAGGGGGATCAGAATACTCTATGTATATGGTAAAGACCCTGTGTCGTGGTCTATTCCCCGCATGTTCTCTTTAATTGAGATAGGCTGCAGAATATTTATATCAATTTCAAATTAGAAAAAGAGAGAATTTTTTCATTTGTGAGGGTGTAGTCGAGCGAGTTTGTCATTTAGCCGTCTAGCAAGGGAATGCGAGAGAAAGGTTAGCAAAGTGAAGGCTTAACCACATCTTTTTTAAACGTAACGTTTATCGTTTGATAATTAGCCCTACTAGTACAATTTAAAATTACAACAATGTGTTAGCTGTCACTTGATAGAATCTGACTTTATTCTCGGGTTCTATTCAAACTTTCATCATTTGATTAAGGCCTACCATTTGTAGGATTATTACATGCTAGAGAGCATTTTATGGCCAGAACACAGACATGGTAAGACATTGAAATGAAAGTAATTATACAGTCAATTGTTGCTATTGTATTAAATCATTAAATTTGAACTGGTACTCCATTAAATTTCCAGCAATTGAATATGATTATTATATAATTATTGTATTTATTTTATATATGTAATGAATATTAAATGCCTTCCGCACAAGAGCTTCCGCTACTTTTCCTGTTGTGCTGCGGCCAAAGACATATCTCCAAGACTAGAGGCACGTTTTCATGGCTCGCAGTAGACTTTTTTCTGGCCAATAAGAATGGATGAAATTCCTGCCGCTTGCACTTGTTGCTCTCTGCCGCGAGACCGAATGAATTCAACTTTGGAAAAAAGCGCAGCAGGTGAATTCTCTCTCATACAAGATGTAGGGTTATGTCGAAATATTACTTACAAAACAGTACTTTTCAAATATTATATAATGTATTTGCGTGCCACATAAATACGATGCTGAAATTCACTTCGCCGTTGAATTGCTCGGTCTCTTTACACTTGTCGAGTTAGGCTTATGTTAACCACTTGACAGCCAGGTTATGTAATCACTACCCTACTTCCCAGGCCGGGTTCTTCCTGGTTAGATCGCACAGATAATTGTGCTTAGATAACCATTCATAACATACATAACATGAAAAAATGGTTTCATTGTATTCAATGTATTGACATATTGTTGCACTTGATGGGCAGAAGAATAAATTTGCCAATATTACTTTCATTTAGCGTACAAAGGCTTGTCAGTTTGACACATATAGCCTAGAATCAGGTTTTGGAATAACAGCTGACTGTATTTCATCATTTTCCTATACATTAGCGTATTCTGTCAGCGAAAAGAACTTACCGTATTGTCCCGAATATAAGCCGACCCCCAAACTTTTAGATCAACAATTGAAAAAAGGGTTCATCTCCTTCCCACGTAAATCATCACTCTTCCGAGTTAGAATTTAGTCAATTTTGTATTGCGCGCGTGAGTAAGCTATGCCAACTGCGTGTGAGAAACCGTTGCTAGGGCCTCACGATCGTGCGTACTCGGCTAGTGCCGATGACGCGCGATCGTCATATAGCCCGCCAACTCGTCAAGGTCTGACAAGACAATGCAGCTGACAGCTCAACGTGCCTTTGTTTATTACTGCGCGTCAAATAAAATTGATGGATAATGGTAAAATGATGCTTCTACGTGATAAAACATTTATTAAACGTGTTTTGAGTGAAATATTTTGCAGTTTCAAGTTGATTCCATTGTTAAGAGTGTGCATGGCCCTATCATATTCAGTAAAAAACGTGTTTTTGACCGATTTTAGGCCGAGATCCGCATACAAGCCGATGGTGACTTTTGGACTCGCAATTTCGAGAAAAAGCCTCGGCTTATATTCGGGACAATACGGTATGTCAGTACAAGTCCCATGTATATATGACAGTCATTTTGTCGAGACGTTGAATGACACGTATTAAAAAGTTTGACGACACGTAAATGCGCCCGCGGGCAAAATGAGTGATAGAAAATTGATATAAACAGGAGTACTTGAGTATTCTGTTCTAATTTTCAAGCATTTTGGAATTCATGCACAGCATATTGAAAAAAAATCACAAGTATTTCAATTCAATTTAATACAGGCCCTGAAATTTAGATGTAATCATTTCAATCAGTTTTGCATGTTAGAAGATTTGCATGCAAGCAAGTGCCCCTAGGCTGTAGTTTAGTTTAGGTAACTAGGAAAACGCCATGTGCGTTGTTAGATGAGCGGATAGTGATAGTACATGGGTAAAAATGGGTAAAAACTGCTTTGAGTGGTACCAATTTAGCACATTTTATGTTTTTTCTTCAAAATGGCTGACCCGATCTAGCGGAAAATTTCCAGAAATGTGTATCAAAATGTAATTCAACTTCACGCAAAATTTCATTTTTTTGGAAAGAAGATATTTTCTTTTTTTTCCGTTGTGTTCTTCTAACGGGTATTTTTGAAATTTCTAAAATTCATAAAAAAAAGTTACGGTACCTCCCGATAATGCCACAAAACTATACAGATCTTAGTTGGATGAGGAACCATATTGAATTTTTTTTGAAGTTGATAGCTGTAGTAACCATTCGACCTGTGGAGGACCGACAAAAAAACATGAAAAAAAAAAAATGAAAACAAACACCAGTTTTCTTCAGTATGTCAAATTGAATCCTCGCTAAAGCTCGTCTAACAATGCAAAATTCTGGGGTTGATCATATTGGCAGCTGGCCCCCTTGGTAACTCAGTCAGCTGAGGCACCGCTTCAGATATTGAAGTCACCGGCGGCATGCTTATAGAGCATACCATTGTTGCATTTAGAGCGACATGAGCCGAATAGAAATGTGACGTCTGGTAAGTTACTAAAAGATTTATTCTCCATTGTTGCAGGTTTTGCGACCACTTGACAGCCGCAGGTTCTACGACAACAATGCGGTTGTTCAACCGTGGAGCCCGCTGCGTCTTAAGGTCGAGCGGCGTGACTTCATCCAGTGGAGGTAAGCTTGCTGTACATGTCAATGGGTCATCAATTGGATGTAACGTCAACCTACTCGCTATTTCCTGAGTTTTTCTTCACCTGTAGGTGCCACAAGAAATTTATATTGAATATTACTAGGAAAACGCCGTATATGCGTTGTTGGACGAGCGGATAGTAATAGTATGGGTGAAAATGTGTAAAAACTGCTTTGAGTGGTACAAATTTAGCACATTTTATGTTTTTTCTTCAAAATGGCTGACCCGATCAAGCTGAAAATTTCCAGAAATGTGTATCAAAATGTAATTCAACTTCACGTAAAATTTCATTCTTTCAGAAAATGAAAATATTTTCTCGTTTTTCCGCCGTGTTATTCTAACGGGTATTTTTTAAATTTCTAAAATTCATTAAAAAAAAGTTACCACCCGATAATGCCACAAAACAATACTGATCTAAGTTAGATGAGGAACCATATTGAAAAAAAGTTTGAAGCTGATAGCCGTAGGCCTAGCCGTTTGACCTGTGGAGAACTGACAAAAAACATGGAAAATACAAAAAAAAAAAATTGAAAACAAACACCAATTTTTTTCAATATGTCAAATTGAATCCTCGCTAAAGCTCGTCTAACAATGCAAAATTCTGGGGTTGATCATTGGCAGCTGGCCCCCTTGGTAACTCAGTCAGCTGAGGCACCGCTTCAGATATTGAAGTCACCGGCGGCATGCTTATGCATGCTAATGTACCGTTGTTACATTAGAGCGACACGAGCGGAATAGAAATGTGACGTCTGGTAAGTTACTCAAAGATCCATTTTCCATTGTTGCAGGTTTTGCGAGCGCTTGACAGCCGCAGATTCTACGACGACAACGCGGTTGTTCAACCGTCGAGCCCGCTGCGCCTCGAGGTCGAGCGGCGTGACTTCATCCAGTCGAGGTAAGCTTGCTGTCGACGACGATGCGTTATCAATTGAATGTGACGTCAACCTACTTGCTATTTCCTTAGTTTTTCAGTTTTTGTTTCTTAGTGTCTTATCAAGTTTTTAAAATGATATATTGTGAGGGATTCATTTTGTGAATTAGTTATCATCTCTCCGTGTGATCCGGGAGGCGAGGTGTTTCCGGACCCGGTTCGATCCCCGCTGCCGTCCATCTTTACAGGGGCTTTTCGTGCTTTCCCTCTGTAGTCTGAGATAATGCCGGGATGGTTCTCACATGAAGAAAGCTTCATTCCATCATCTCATTAATCATCCATCCGACGCCAATAGATCTTTGCTGTCATACAGTGCGTCGTTAACCCAATATAGGCCCCGCGTATATAAAAATATTACCCAAGAAACCTTCAACTCATCATCCCATCATATCAATAATCATCCATCCGACGCCAATAGATTTTCGCAATCAATACAGTGCGTCGTTGAACCCAATATTTAAAAAAAATACCCAAGAAGCCTTCATCCCATCATCCATCCGACGCCAATAACCCAATATTTAAAAAAAATACCCAAGAAGCCTTCATCCCATCATCCATCCGACGCCAATAGATCTTCACAATCATAACAGTACATTGTTGAACCCAATATATGAAAAAAATACTCAAGAAACCTTCATCTCATCAATCATTCATCCGACGCCAATAGATCTTCACTATCATCACAGTGCGTCTTTAACCCAATATACATATGGAAAAATAACCCAAGAAACCTTCATCTCATCATCCCATCATCTCATTAATCATCCATCTGACGCCAATAGATCTTTGCTATCATCATAGTGAGTCGTTGAACCAATATAAAAAAAAACTCGAGAAACCATCATCTCGTTGATCATCCATCCGACGCCAATAGATCTTCATTATCATTACAGTGCGTCTTCAACCCAATATATATAAAAAAATTACCCAAGAAACCTTCAGCTCATCATCCCATCATCTCAATAATCATCCATCAGACGCCAATAGATTTTCGCAATCAATACAGTGCGTCGTTGAACCCATTATATAAAAAAAACACCCAAGAAACCTTCATCGCATCATTCATCCGAAACCAATAGATCTTCGCAATCATTACAGCGCATCGTTGAACCCAATATATAAAAAAAAATACCCAAGAAACCTTCATCTCATCAATCATCCATCCAACGCCAATAGATCTTCACTATCATTACAGTGCGTCTTTAACCAAATATATATATGAAAAAATTACCCAAGAAACCTTCATCTCATCATCCCATCATCTCATTAATCATCCATCCGACGCCAATAGATCTTCACTATCATTACAGTGCGTCTTTAACCCCATATATATAGAAAAATTACCCAAGAAACCTTCAACCCATCATCTCATCTATCATCCATCCGACGCCAATAGATTTTCGCGATCATTACAGTGCGCTGTTGAACCCAATAAATATTTTTAAAAAACAAGAAACCTTCATCCCATCATCCATCCGACGACGCCAATAGATCTTCGCTATCATTACAGTGCGTCTTTGACCCAATATTGAAAAAAAATCTCCATCTTGTCGTCCCATCATCTCATTAATCATCCATCCGACGCCAATAGATCTTCACTATCATTACAGTGCGTCTTTAACCCAATATATATGAAAAAATTACCCAAGAAACCTTCAACCCATCATCTCATCTATCATCCATCCGACGCCAATAGATTTTCGCTATCATTACAGTGCGCTGTTGAACCCAATAAATATTTTTAAAAAACAAGAAACCTTCATCTCATCATCCAAAGGACGCCAATAGATCTTCGCTATTATTACAGTCCTTCTTTAACCCAATATAAATTAGAAAATAAAATCAAGCTGTACTTGCACACCATTAAGGGGGGACTTGAGTGAAAATCCTGTCTGTGTCAATATTTATTTTATACGCTTCAAAATTGGAACATAGACAACTATGATGACAAAACTGAAAACTTTTTTTTTTTTTAAAATAGCATTTTGAATAAAATTAATCCGGGAGGAATTTTTCATCTCCATTGTTAGATGAGATAACAAAAAATGATATGTCCAACCCTTTATGAAGTAACAATGAGCAATTACAAAAAACATCAAGACAATTGAACAATATTTGTAGACGTAGCACAAAAAACATTTTTGTTTTGTTTAAAAACATGTATTGGAGTAAATGCCCTCTGAAGATTGACAATGTAAATTCCTATATTGAAAATAAGTAGACAGTTCGATGCACAGTGATATTAAATAATTTATCTCGGGTATGACCATTGATATATTTCAATATTTTGAAACAAATTACTCGAAAAGACATGAAAATCAATAATTATTCAAAATACTATGTACAAATACTAATACATACTGTATTTCTCGGTAATGTTCACGACAACGTTAAACTTGATATTTAACAGTAGCAGTAACGTAGAAGTTTGCAAACTCCAAACTTGATATCTTGAAAGGAAAACGTAGGAATCGACCAATCTGTGCCTAGTTCAAACATACGGTTGATGGCCACTTTGTCAAAATCTGTATAGCCCGTTGTCTTGACAACTAATAACAACATAGGGAACAATACTTGCTGCTGAGTGAATGAATTACGACATTGTCGAAACTGTAATGATTCTATATTTTCTCGTAATATATGTCGCAAACCATGTAGAAATAATTAAAAGCTCTCATCAGACTCTAGGTTTTCATCCAGACGCACATTTATGATTATTGGTTTGGGCTATTACCGTATCAATGAGTGTATCCAACCTGAGAAATGAGAAGGATAATTTTATAAACTTTTGACCGTTACTAATGTGTATACTTAAATAATGATATTGAAATTTATTAAAACCTGCCGACAATAACAAGCAACCAATAAACAGTTTTCAAACAGCACTTTTATGATTTAGATGAGAGATTAGCGTCCGGAGCTTCACGTTTTAGGCACCTAGTTCAAATATCATTTCGGTCAGGATATTGCTTTACTCATTTTGTTCGAGGTATAGTTTGAAAATTGTATTTTTTTTTCTCCCAAATTTGTAATAATGTTCATCATTTTATGTTTTACATCCAGTGAGATATAGTTTAGAAGTGATTTCATTTTTCAAATTCAAAATTTAAAAAACGTGAATGTAAATTATATTGAAATACACATTTCTTTTGTATATACACGTATCATTTAGTTTGTAAGGGGCTGACAAAAATTGCCCCTCTCCCCCAATAGAATTTGCCACCCTAGTGCCTGGGCCTAGGCCTTGATACGGCCGTGAGTGGTAAGTCTGGGTGTAAAATGGTTCCTGTGGCTGTTTAATTTGGATTCTCATTCACAAGTACAGACAAAATATAAAATATTTGAGAAACAGAGAAAGCAGATTAGTCTACTGCTGAACTGCCATCCAGGACCCTTACCTAATAAATGTCATGCTAGTGCTTGCTAGCTCCAATAGACTAGTGCTATGGTTGGTTAATTCCACTACAAGAGTTACCTGTCATGGCAACGTGTGTACTCTTGTGTATTTCCATTGTTGTTAGCACAAAGTCCTGGCCCTGCTGACGAGGCAGGTTTCGAAATGTGACAAATTATTGCAGTCTTAAGAGACCGTGAATTTTGTTTCGTATTGTACTGTCATTGTTGGTAGCTTTTCAAGTAAACATTGAGCAATCAAAGTCCCAGCCTTTTGAAGCTAGCTAGGCCTAGCACGTCATTTTAAGTGGTTTATTAGGGAAGGGTCAAGAAGACCGGGGTTCGATTCCTGTCACGGTTGATAGTCCTGACTGAGACGGGCGGATCAGTGGCTAGCACGCCGAACCATCACTTGGGAGACCAGGGTTTGTTTCCCGCCATGGTCGATCATCCTGACTGAGACGGGTGGATAAGTGGCTAGCACACTGAACCATCATTCAGGAGACTGGGGTTTGATTCCCGCCATGGTCGACCATCCTAACAGATGTGCATCATGGTTTCCCTGTTGTTCAGGTCAATACTGGGATGGTTCCTCAGTCTTTGACCTACTGCCCACTTTCCAAAAACACTTGTACTTGTAAATGAATTTTCGTCTCATCTTGCCATCATCTCATTCATCACTCAACGACGCTAATAGATTCTAGACATGATTACAGTGGGTCGTTGAACCCAATATAAATGATATTCACATTTTTGCTGACCAGCTGTATCTATTGATGATATCTGATAAGTTTTACTGATCACTGCTACAAGCAGAATTATTCATTTTGGTTTTTCACTTAAAGATATTGCATTCTCAGTGCCATTGGAATCGAACCTGGATTTCCTCACGTAAACTAAAAGAAGTAGCTACCATGGCAACATGTCGTGTCTATTTCCTCTTGTTGGTACAATGATGTACTATATAATTATGATTTCTTTCTAACCAATCTAATCAACTAAATGACATCAGAAAATGGGAAGATTTTAATACAAACTTTGTTTCCTGTTGTTGCAGGTTGTCTCAGCTGTTTGCCGCAAGAGGGTTCCTGCAATCCCAGCCTGCCGTACAAGACACGTCATGCAATTGCTGACATCAGGATCATGTTGGGGCTCAGCTCGGCCATTGCAGCAATTAACGCGGGGACTTCCGCTGGCCAAGCAAGCAGTTGATCAAGACACGCCACGCAGGTCCAGGATCATGATGGGAGTTTAGCTATCAAGTTGTGACTTCAGCCAGTTAAGCAGCTGGTCAAGTCATGATTACTTTACTTCTGCATTCATCAAGTCAAGAAAATGATGTACTAACAAATATATTATGATTGTATGATTTATTGAAATAACTTTTACAGAATATGTGATAATAAATTGATGATAAGTAACAATGACATGATATGTTCTCACTTGTGATTGACCTGTAGCAGTATACTCCCGTGCAGCCCGCAAGAGGGGGGGTGAGGAGATGTAGAGGGGGTTGGGAGAAATGACCTTGGACTTTGAACCATTGCATGCAAGAGCGGCTCACGTAGCTTCCGAGAAAGCTACGCAAGTCTCTCTCGCATGTTCGAATACAAGGTCTCCACCAAACCTTCTCCAGCTAATCTTAGATCGTGGTTGGATGTATGACAATGTACCCTTGTTTGAGAGACAGGCTCATGCGAGTCTATCTCACACGCAAGAATAGAGGGTCTCACCCAAGACCGATCCAGATCATCCCCTCACCCCCACGAGCCTTTTATTCACGTGCTCGGGTGTGGCATCGATTGCTTAAGCTCGAGGAGATGAATTCCTGTCGTGGAGCTTCAATCAGCTTGGTTATAGCCAACGGGCGCTGATCAAACCACTCTAGGCTGGCCTACCCGGCTCAGGGATCATTTTACAATAGGCTGAATCATACCTGGGTGCGGGCTGCACGAGGTCAGTTTACCCACATAACGGTGCACTTACGCGCTAACTCGTAGTTGCCACGATGGTCCAAGGAGTGAGTCTTCAAGGTGAGCTGCAGCCTGCAAACAACAAAGAGCTAAAGTTAATGTCAATAACTGGCTTGAAATTCGATCGATTACAAAACTTTCAGTAGATTATTCTTTAAAAAGAGCTACTTCATGTTCACGCCAAATTTGAGAAGATCAAATTTTGCAATTTGAAAAAACACCAAGTTATTTTTCACTCTGAACTCTTTAAATTGAACTCAATTGTGAAACGGAGACCGGATTTGTGTTCCAAAATGAACACCATACACACACATAACAATAGAACTGAAAAATTCAACAACAAGTTTGAAACCCCCAAAAAAATTGACCAAAAAGTACAGGGTTAAGTAAGCTCGTTTTGGACCTTTCGCAATTAATTTCTATGAACTGGTGAGAGCTATGATGATCTAGTATTTTTTTAAGAGTATAACTTGATGGTCCCTAAATCGTCAGCAAATTTGGCTATACTCGCATCAGCCATTTCCAAGAAAAAGGTGTCTGAATTTCCCAAAAACTGCAATTTCCAGCCACTTTTCAGAGTCATCAAAAATCATCATTTTGATTCGGCTAAAATTTTGTAGGAAGACAAGAGGACATTTCAGAAGAGTTATTCCGTTGAAATTTTGCTAATAATGCTAATGGAAAAGTAATTAGAAGGATTCCAGAATTCTATAATATGGGACTCTACCATGGTGAGTACACTAAGTTGTTTTTCGCTCTAAAATCTTTAAATTAAACTCGATTTAGGAACGGAGACCGGATTTGTGTTCCAATTTTATCACACTACACATACATAACAACAGAACTGAGAAATTCAACCAAAAATTTCAAGCGACAAAAAAAATTGACCAAAATGTACAGGGTTAACTAAGGTACTTTTGGACCTTTCGCAATTAATTTCTATGAACTGGTGAGAGCTATGATGTTCTAGTATTTTTTTAAGAGTATAACTTGATGGTCCCTAAATCGTCAGCAAATTTGACTATACTCGCATCAGCCATTTCCAAGAAAAAGGTGTCTGAATTTCCCAAAAACTGCAATTTCCAGCCACTTTTCAGAGTCATAAAAAATCATCATTTTTGATTCGGCTAAAATTTTGTAGGAAGACAAGAGGACATTTCAGAAGAGTTATTCCGTTGAAATTTTGCTAATAATGCTAATGGAAAAGTAATTAGAAGGATTCCAGAATTCTATAATATGGGACTCTACCATGGTGAGTACACTAAGTTGTTTTTCGCTCTAAAATCTTTAAATTAAACTCGATTTAGGAACGGAGACCGGATTTGTGTTCCAATTTTATCACACTACACATACATAACAACAGAACTGAGAAATTCAACCAAAAATTTCAAGCGACAAAAAAATTTGACCAAAATGTACAGGGTTAACTAAGGTACTTTTGGACCTTTCGCAATTAATTTCCATGAACTGGTGAGAGCTATGATGTTCTAGTATTTTTTTGAGAGTATAACTTGATGGTCCCTAAATCCTCAGCAAATTTGGCTATACTCGCATCAGCCATTTCCAAGAAAAAGGTGTCTGAATTTCCCAAAAACTGCAATTTCCAGCCACTTTTCAGAGTCATAAAAAATCATCATTTTTGATTCGGCTAAAATTTTGTAGGAAGACAAGAGGACATTTCAGAAGAGTTATTCCGTTGAAATTTTGCTAATAATGCTAATGGAGAAGTAATTAGAAGGATTCCAGAATTCTATAATATGGGACTCTACCATGGTGAGTACACTAAGTTGATTTTCGCTCTAAAATCTTTAAATTAAACTCGATTTAGGAACGGAGACCGGATTTGTGTTCCAATTTTATCACACTACACATACATAACAACAGAACTGAGAAATTCAACCAAAAATTTCAAGCGACAAAAAAATTTGACCAAAATGTACAGGGTTAACTAAGGTACTTTTGGACCTTTCGCAATTAATTTCTATGAACTGGTGAGAGCTATGATGTTCTAGTATTTTTTTAAGAGTATAACTTGATGGTCCCTAAATCGTCAGCAAATTTGGCTATACTCGCATCAGCCATTTCCAAGAAAAAGGTGTCTGAATTTCCCAAAAACTGCAATTTCCAGCCACTTTTCAGAGTCATCAAAAATCATCATTTTTGATTCGGCTAAAATTTTGTAGGAAGACAAGAGGACATTTCAGAAGAGTTATTCCGTTGAAATTTTGCTAATAATGCTAATGGAAAAGTAATTAGAAGGATTCCAGAATTCTATAATATGGGACTCTACCATGGTGAGTACACTAAGTTGTTTTTCGCTCTAAAATCTTTAATTAAACTCGATTTAGGAACGGAGACCGGATTTGTGTTCCAATTTTATCACACTACACATACATAACAACAGAACTGAGAAATTCAACCAAAAATTTCAAGCGACAAAAAAATTTGACCAAAATGTACAGGGTTAACTAAGGTACTTTTGGACCTTTCGCAATTAATTTCTATGAACTGGTGAGAGCTATGATGTTCTAGTATTTTTTTAAGAGTATAACTTGATGGTCCCTAAATCGTCAGCAAATTTGGCTATACTCGCATCAGCCATTTCCAAGAAAAAGGTGTCTGAATTTCCCAAAAACTGCAATTTCCAGCCACTTTTCAGAGTCATAAAAAATCATCATTTTTGATTCGGCTAAAATTTTGTAGGAAGACAAGAGGACATTTCAGAAGAGTTATTCCGTTGAAATTTTGCTAATAATGCTAATGGAAAAGTAATTAGAAGGATTCCAGAATTCTATAATATGGGACTCTACCATGGTGAGTACACTAAGTTGATTTTCGCTCTAAAATCTTTAAATTAAACTCGATTTTGAAACGGAGACCGGATTTGTGTTCGAATTTTATCACACTACACATACATAACAACAGAACTGAGAAATTCAACCAAAAATTTCAAGCGACAAAAAAATTTGACCAAAATGTACAGGGTTAACTAAGGTACTTTTGGACCTTTCGCAATTAATTTCTATGAACTGGTGAGAGCTATGATGTTCTAGTATTTTTTTAAGAGTATAACTTGATGGTCCCTAAATCGTCAGCAAATTTGGCTATACTCGCATCAGCCATTTCCAAGAAAAAGGTGTCTGAATTACCCAAAAACTGCAATTTCCAGCCACTTTTCAGAGTCATAAAAAATCATCATTTTTGATTCGGCTAAAATTTTGTAGGAAGACAAGAGGACATTTCAGAAGAGTTATTCCGTTGAAATTTTGCTAATAATGCTAATGGAAAAGTAATTAGAAGGATTCCAGAATTCTATAATATGGGACTCTACCATGGTGAGTACACTAAGTTGTTTTTCGCTCTAAAATCTTTAAATTAAACTCGATTTAGGAACGGAGACCGGATTTGTGTTCCAATTTTATCACACTACACATACATAACAACAGAACTGAAAATTCAACCGAAAATTCCAAGCGACAAAAAAATTTGACCAAAATGTACAGGGTTAACTTAGGTACTTTTGGACATTTCGCAATTAATTTCTATGAACTGGTGAGAGCTATGATGTTCTAGTATTTTTTTAAGAGTATAACTTGATGGTCCCTAAATCGTCAGCAAATTTGGCTATACTCGCATCAGCCATTTCCAAGAAAAAGGTGTCTGAATTTCCCAAAAACTGCAATTTCCAGCCACTTTTCAGAGTCATCAAAAATCATCATTTTTGATTCGGCTAAAATTTTGTAGGAAGACAAGAGGACATTTCAGAAGAGTTATTCCGTTGAAATTTTGCTAATAATGCTAATGGAAAAGTAATTAGAAGGATTCCAGAATTCTATAATATGGGACTCTACCATGGTGAGTACACTAAGTTGTTTTTTCGCTCTAAAATCTTTAAATTAAACTCGATTCAGGAACGGAGACCGGATTTGTGTTCCAATTTTATCACACTACACATACATAACAACAGAACTGAGAAATTCAACCGAAAATTTCAAGCGACAAAAAAATTTGACCAAAATGTACAGGGTTAACTAAGGTACTTTTGGACCTTTCGCAATTAATTTCTATGAACTGGTGAGAGCTATGATGTTCTAGTATTTTTTTAAGAGTATAACTTGATGGTCCCTAAATCGTCAGCAAATTTGGCTATACTCGCATCAGCCATTTCCAAGAAAAAGGTGTCTGAATTACCCAAAAACTGCAATTTCCAGCCACTTTTCAGAGTCATAAAAAATCATCATTTTTGATTCGGCTAAAATTTTGTAGGAAGACGAGAGGACATTTCAGAAGAGTTATTCCGTTGAAATTTTGCTAATAATGCTAATGGAAAAGTAATTAGAAGGATTCCAGAATTCTATATAGGACCCTACCATGGTGAGTACACTAAGTTGATTTTCGCTCTAAAATCTTTAAATTAAACTCGATTTTGAAACGGAGACCGGATTTGTGTTCGAATTTGATAACCATATGAATAAATAACAACAGAACTGAGAAATTCAACAATGAATTTCGGAGGACAAAAATCTTTACCGAAATGTACAGGGTTAACTAAGGTACTTTTGGACCTTTCGCAATTAATTTCTATGAACTGGTGAGAGCTATGATGTTCTAGTATTTTTTTATGAGTATAACTTGATGGTCCCTAAATCCTCAGCAAATTTGGCTATAATCGCATCAGCCATTTCCAAGAAAAAGGTGTCTGAATTACCCCAAAACTGCAATTTCCAGCCACTTTTCAGAGTCATAAAAAATCATCATTTTTGATTCGGCTAAAATTTTGTAGGAAGACGAGAGGACATTTCAAAAGAGTTATTTCATTGAAATTTGGCTAATAATGCTAATGGAAAAGTAATTAGAAGGATTCCAGAATTCTATATAGGACCCTACCATGGTGAGTACACTAAGTTGATTTTTGCTTTAAAATCTTCAAATTTAACTAAATTTTGGAACTGAGACCTGATGTGTATTCTAATTCGATCAATCTACATATACATAACAATCTAACTGAGAATGAGAACAGAACTGAGCCCCCCGATTCGATGGGAGCTCCGTCTTCCTGAGTCTGCCGAACAAGTGTTCCAAGCTCAACAGGTCTCGTGCTTATCAAGGTCAGACCGCACGCAGTCGGACGACGCACACAAAGCAGCGAACAGCTCAACATGCCTCGGCTCATCCTTACACGTCAAATAAAATTGACAGAAATTGGCAAAACAATTATCAATTCAAGGAATTCACTCGAGCTATTTCAAATTATCCAAACCGAAAACCGTGTTACAGAATTTGATGGGTCGAGATAATAGTTCAAATTACGGTCTAGTTGGAATTCAGAACACTCATATTAATTAACATTGAAATGCCTATACCTTCAACCAGGAACCAACGTCAAGTTCGAAATATGTCAAATTTCATATTAACCAAGCTTGGATTAACGAGGGTTTACTGTATTGAAATAGTTTAGATTGATCCTATGTGTCATGAGTCTACAGGGACCGGAACCATGCTCTGAATTAACAAACCGATTCATTGTTGTAATCATGCAATTAATATGCTTGATATCAATTAATAATCTGCGGCCATATATATGAATTGGGTGAAAGTTAGGAGAGAACCGCAGCTTGCCACAGTTTATACGTAAGTAGAGACACTCATGTAGCGGAGAGCCCATTGTTATAACACAGAGATGATTATCTACAAGTGCGAGATTTGATGTTTTGGGCTTTTGCCTTGGTCAGAGTCGAGTACATATCTACTCTGATATCACAAGATACTGACTATTTACTCGACTCTGACCAAGGCAATAGCCGACACGTCAAAATCTCGTGTGTTTGTATATCGGTAATCATCTCTGTGTTCTTTCAACGGGCTCCCCACTATGAGTATCTCTACAAAGTTTATAGACTTTGATAAGCTGCTTTTCTTTCCCTTTCATAAATCACAGACCCAATTCATAGATGGATGAACTATAATTATATAATTTTTAATTTTCAAAACTAAAATACCTATAGTAAGAAAACAAATTTTTGGAGAGTAAAAATAAAAAAAGGGATTCCCTTGGTTAAAATTGTGTATGACGAAGAAAGATCGGACACGAGATGTTGAATAATTATTGGCGAGCAAATTCTCGAGAATTGACAGATCCAAGAACGAAACTGAAGAGTTTGAATCGTAGACCTACAATAACAACGGTAGCCTACTCACCGGTCGAGTTGTTTCCTGGAGTTTCTCTTCTTCTCTCTTCCATCACCGCGTCTCTTCTTCCTCCCTCTTCTCCATCTTCTCTAGCCGCACAGCCTCTTCCTCTTCTTCTTCTCCTTCCCCGAACATCCTTCCTTCTTTCTTTGGATTGAAAGTACGACCAACTGTAGAATGAGACAAGAAATGATATTACATAATACAATTATTGAAACACTGAACACACTTTTTGTGTGTTTTTTTCCCAACCTCCCTCACTAACCTAACAAACATGTAGCCCCCTCCAGCACCCCCCCCCCCCCTTTCCCTACTAACTTGACCAATAAAAATCAACTTCTGCGGCACCACCCTCCCAAACAACATGCAAAAACCATTGTAGATGAAGAGAGTTTGAAAACTATAAAAACAATTCTCAACCTCCCGCGACTTTTTCTGAAAGATATGAATAAGATCTTTCAGAAATCCCCCAAAAATTGAAAATCAAACACCAATTGGCGATGGTCAGTGTCACAGTAAAATAACCTCACTCTTTATCATATTGCTGATAGATCATTAACTGTTGACATTGTTTCATTGTCATATTTTGCGAGTCATATAAAGCCTATTACGTTTTTGCATTCATAATCCAAGTCATTCAATGTTCATTTCTCTAATTTCTCATAGGTTAGGTTAGGTGGATGAACGGTCAGCTGACTGAACCTCGTCTTATTACTGTAGGTACCAACTGACATTGTTATACATGATGAATAAAGACTTCCTATTTCATTCTTCTCCATAGATGCAAACTAACAGCACTGATTTAACAGCCATCATGTAATTGCGCTAGTCCTACTTTACTCGATGACAGACAAACGGCTAACGGAACTACTTGATCAGTTCTGACACAATAGAGGAAACGTGTACGAAGATGAACACATCTAGACTCTACATAAGCTAGAAGACAATGAAAACTCTGTGCAGTACTGTAAGAAATGTCAAGACTAGGAATGCATAAGTGAAAATTTGAGTCATCCCATTAGATGGAAAAAAATTTTAAAAACGAAAAAACCCCTGGCTTTA
>OU015468.1:6088099-6133099 GCA_907164805.1 Brachyptera putata
CAGATCGGTTTTCGATACGTTGAAGTCAAATGGAACTGTAAAAAGACACGGACGATTTGCCGGGTCCCAATGCAGGGGGCTCAATATCCAAAGACTTGAACGTGTTGAGAATTACGATCTTTGTTTACGATAAGGTTTCAAAGAAACTACTTGGCACATATTGCGTGGAAATTCCACTGTTTCAAGGGAAATACGTATTTCTTATATCTTATTAAACACTTTAGTTAGGAGGCGGTGCAAGGCCATATTGGGTATCCTTTCAAACAAGGTGCTAAATATTAGTATAGTATTTAATATAGCATTTAATTTACTTCAAATACATTTTACGAAAAGGTAAAAATAGATAGATACTTATTTTTCATGATTTTTAAATTTTAGAAGCTTTTTGGTGTCATCATACTCATAGATATATTTATATTTTATTTTAATTATTATTGTTACGATTATTAATTAAAACACGTACAAATCTAGTTATAATATAATATTATCTACAATCTGGGGCAATCAGATCTCCTCCATATTATTGACTCTAGTGCGCAGGAATGTGATTATATTAATATATTTTATATTTTACTTCAAAGAAAATATGATGAGCTTTACAAATGTGGGGTTGATAATGTTAATTTAAGGGCGCAGTTGAGAATGTGGTCATCTGCTATAGAATATGTCTTGATATAATGAAGGTAATACTTTAGTGGTGCATTTTAATTTACTACTTCTGTTGTTTGTCAAACTGTATTTTTTCAAAGGAACATGCATTGATACCATCAACATGCTACAATAAGATTTCCACTTAAGATCAAAACTGAACGGCTTTTGTTCTCTCATGGTTGCCGGAATTTTCACAGTTCTGAACGCTGACTTAACAAAGCTGCACAACAAAATTTTGAATCCCTACAATAGGATACACAAAAATAATTATCGTACCATAATCTTGTATTATTTAGCTAGAAATTGTTGATTTAAAAATTCATAATTTGGTTAAGAATTATTTTGTTCCCATGCGAGTTGTGTGTTTGTGTTAGAACAGGAAGAGTTTTAGTCTGTACATGATATTATTAGTCAGTATTACATGAACTAGTCTTAGAAATTCTCAGTCCATAAGTCATTGTTACAAAAATGTCAATTACAGTGATACTGACTCGGAAAGCTCGGCGATGTTATGGACAAAGTAAATTAGTGAAGAGATATTATACTGACAATATTATGGCACAGGAAAATACATTTAGTAAAATATGAACATTTTGACAGATATAATGGTCAGAACCTGAAAAACATTGAAACTATGTGCACAATCACAAATTGAGAGCTGTTATAAGTTGCGAGTAACTGGTATTGGTACTAACAGTTTTTTTTAAAGAGTTAAATATAGGTATATTAGTTTCGACAATTATAATGAACTATGAAAATAAATTAAGCTCATTATTTTATTTTATTGTAATACATTGGTGCTAGAAGGTTACATGGTTAAAAAAAGAAGCAAAATCACAATCAAGTTGAGATAATTATTGAATGAATTGAAACCTTATTTGTGGGTTGTAAAACCCACTAAATAATTGATTTATATTACAAATATCAATGAGAATATCTTAATACCTTTTCCTGGATTTTAGATTAATCAATTTTCAAGCGTATTGAATTTTATTGCATCCAATTCTGATTGCCAAATCAAATACTATTCATCCAATACTTTGTTTACCTGTATTTCCATTTCTCTCTCTCTCATTTTTCATGGTATACTGTATTGCCTATTACTTGTCCTACCAACTTCAAGCTACGGTGGACGTTAAGGTTTTTAGCACAGCCTACCAACCACGTACAAGTTGTGACGTTACAACCTGCTCATAGTCTCAGATCACATTTTGTCGAGTTGGTCTCAACTTTTGCTTCAGGTAGCAGTCTTGGTGTTCAACAAACTTGGTGCTAGCATCACACAACCGTTTCAAGGTCTTCAGACAGCAACTGAAAATGTTCTTGACCTACGAAATGAAAAACAGACTGTTTCAGGAATTATTGCAGGAACAGTATACAAATAAAATCAGGGTGGTCTGTGAATCTATGATTTTTGCACTCTCAAATTGAGGGCTCTACAATTTAACTTGACATGAAATTTCAAGGGAAGTATTCTACATACTCAGTTTCAATTTGTAAATATACTCTCCAAATAAACAAAAATATTGTACAAACTTTTTGTGTTTAAAACATATTATATATAGTACGTACTGCATATATTATATACATCCATATTCCATATTTTTACAAGTTTGATATATATTACAAAACCCCATGTAATTGAGTATAATAGTCATGCTGCCAGCACAAAAGCAGTTATACGCCAAGGGGTGCATTCCTGTACAAGATGAACCTTGAACTCTTAATGTCTTCATGAACGTCCCAACTTTAATCCAAGCTGCAACGTGTGCTAAACATGTATTGAACTGCCCCGCTGAAACAAGATTGAATTGTACAGGAATGCCCCCCACAATGCACAATCGATCAGTCAATGTAGCAGAAAACTTTTCCTGATGCTCTGCTGAAATTACCTGACATGCTTGCTCCACACACCTATTAATTCTAAAGAAAGATATGTGGAAGAAAACTCGATTATTAATCTCATATCTCAACATAATGAATTATAAACCAGACATAAAAATACACATAATTACGTCTAGGAACAACAACTGCAATACGTTGCACAATAACTTAGCTCCCGACGCGTCCGTAAACCCAAACATTCAACTCGCTTTTTACCGACACAAGTGGCAAACTTGAACATCCAACCAGTCAAGTTATTATAACTTATTTCAATCACACAGCCAACTAACGAGTACAAGCCGGGACCCAATCGATGCGTGAATAAAGATATAATTGGTTGCCAGAAATTTTTAAAACTTCAGCAGAATCTATTAATATTTTCAAACTCAGAGTACAGGAATCCTTGTTATTCATGCTTTTAACCTCTGGTTGGGTGATCTATTGATTCCAACTTTGAGCAAACCTAGCAATGTATCAATTTTAATCCATCCCTGACCAGTTTTTGAACAAGCTATTAAAGATCCACACACATTTTCACTACTGTAACACATAATTAATAATGAACATAATGTTAATGTGAAAATAAATAATTTCATCATTATAATTATTATTACACAAAAACCGTAGATATTAGAGAAGAGTTCGTTGCTACTCACTCTCAAGATACGCGGCTAGTTCCTGGTCGTCGGCATGTATGGCTAGGTGTCGTGGCGTGTTACCGTGGTGATCGGGAAGTGTCAGCGATGCTCCGCCCGCCACCAACATGCAGCATATGCTTCGCCGCTTATGAGCTGCTGCTTTGTGTAATGCAGTCTGACCTCTGAACAAATACATCACACAAATCACAAATGTTTATGCTACACATTCATTGTACATTCTAGGAACATTAAGTTTATGTAATTTGAATTGTAACATTAATTACAATTTATAATAATAAATCATATTGATATAATACAAACAAAAAATATGAATAAATATATATATATATACATAATATAATATAGGCCCCCTATATTGATTATTTATTTCATATTATCAATGATTGTAATTGTAATACAGTACAAACATAAGTAGGCCTATATAACATCTGTCTTTGCATACTAAGAAAATGATTAATTATTTATTATTCTATCCATTAGGCCTATAATAATGTTAATTATTAGTACTTCCATCATATCTTATTCTTCTTGAATTTTTCATGTTAAATCATTACTACCATTACATATCTTCATTACGTCTTTCCATTTTCGGATTTATTCATCTATTTCATTACGGTATTATTACCAAGTAACTGTTGATCATTCCACAATGATCATTTCTATCTTCACAACACTGGGAATAATTGTTAAGGGTTTTAAAAAAAAAACGGTGTAATACCAAATAAGAAATCATATACATTCAGACTTTACCAACAGTGATAGCTCAACTTTTATTCCTTTTCAATGATATTTAACAATGCCACCAACAGCTAGGTTACATGGGGGCTAGCTCAATTACGGAGTGATCCGAAAATGCCAACTTTCAAATGAATATTCCGCATGATTATTCCGTTGAACATCGATGTACGATTGAAAGTTTGAAACATCTACGATCCTGGCTTGAAGATGTAACACGTTCATATAAAAGTTCAGAAAACACGAACACGTTCATTTTAAATGTTCATTTTGAATGTTCATTTTGAATGTTCATCACTGGTCATGGCTGTTACTGCATATATATATTATATATTTACAGAGAACTTCCATCATATTCAATTCTCAAAGTAATCCCTGGATGATTCCACTTGAATAAACGACCAATAAAACAATCATATATATAGCTTACTTGTCGTTATCAGCGATGTTGAGGATTGAGGTCGGCGCACAAGCTATGAGGTACTTGACAATATCTTTGTGACCATATCGTGATCCGTAGTGCAAAGCTGTCTGCCCCGTTGCGTCGATCGAGAGCAAGGAGTAGCCTTGAGCATGAAGATCTTTCAACTGCCAAAAAAAAGAAATCTGTCAAGCAATTCTGAAAGTACCTTGCTATTTGGTGAGATACACGTCTGAATTTCTGAACGGAGATCAAGTCCTGGGTTGGCGTGTTGATAAATCATATTTTTGACTACAAAGACAAAGACTATTTTAATTGACCATTTTGACTTTTTTTGACATATTTTTGACTACTCAGACTATTTTTGTACAATGACGCAGCAGAAAGGAACATTGGTAAAATATAGGTATTGGTGAATGGGAATAGTTCACTCATTTTCATTCATAATTTAAATTCATCTTATTTCAAGTTATGCATCATTTTATATTCAGCCAGCTAATTAATTTTTTGTACTACAGTGAAACCTCTATACATCGATCCTGGATCTATTATTTTCCTGCTTCAATCATTTACTTTGTCCCATCCTACTCCTGTAGTGTATAATTAATGTTGATCTTTCCTGGATGGATCATTTCATGGATCATTCCTCCATATATTTTTTTTTCTGGTCCCTTGAAAAACGACAGATAGAGGTTTCACTGCATTTTTAAAATTCACACACCATCTACTCTATTGTAACCATGGCAATAGTCAAAACATCAGATCCTTGTGTGTTTGTAAACCATTCTGTGTTCTTTTAATGGCTCTCTACACCATGAGTAGGTCCATCTACTTATAAACCTAGGTAAGCTGTTGTTCTTTCTTTTCAATTCACCCAATACAAATAATATAACACTTACCAATTTTAAATCGCCTAATTTTGCTGCTTTTAGAATACCATCTGTTGTCTTCTCCAAGAGATGGCTGAAATAAAAGAGTTACGATAGCAAATGACAATGTGTTAATAGAACGCATTAGTTTTGTAAAAAGTATTTGCGTTTGAGCTTCAATCAGGGCTGGCGGGAAAACATAACCCAACTCACCTATATGCAATATAACCGAGTCCGAATAACCGGTCATGGATGCTAGCATGCAAACATAAATTCAACATAGAACATAACATAAATGTAGTTATACATAAACAAAACAAACATGATAGTAGTCAAAACAAACATAAACACAACCAAAATGAACATAAATGTAGCACAAGTATAACAAAGCAAATTCAGACGTGCGCAAGTTTTATAGCAAATTTTCTACACGTACAGTGAAATACAATATTACAACTGGACAGGTAATAATGAACACGTTTCTTACATTATTATTCAATGTTATGTTTTCAGTACTTTATAGAATATATTCTTGTTTCAATTCACAAATATATGTTGAAATAAAATAAAAAAATACTAATTTTAGACGAATTTACTTTTAGCATACATATCTAGTAAAGCGGTCACTCTACGAGCCGAGTGCCGTCCTTATGTAGCACTTGTAGAGCAACGTACTACTCTAAGCATAAGGCGGGGTTTTTGGACTATTGGATCTCGGGAACGAAAAGTCGGATCCGCTTTCTGAATGTATTTACAACATAACATTTTTCACGCGACAACATATTTCAAATTTGATAACGTAAATAATACACTAAGAAACCAAGAATAGGCCCTATAATATTTCATTCTCATAGTCCTATTTCAATATAGGGTCAAGAACTGCTATTTGTCAAATCAAGTCCACGTACATTTCAAGTACATTTGGTTCCAAGTCCACTCTAAACTCTGTGCTTGCTAAAATCAGAAAATTAAAAAATCAGCATAGATGTACCGGTAATTTTAGTTTGTAACCGACTAATTACGTAAAATAATTTACTGAGATACCGGTAGTTATAATTCAATACATATAACGTGCATGGCCGGACCATTTAATTTGTGCTCTCAACTTGACTAAGAAACATGGAATGTTCAATTGCAGGAAGAACAGAAACAGAATAAAGCAAGGAAGAAAACAATTAATATTCGTTAGCATAATTAAAAGTATGTGTAGTATTAGTTCCTCAGTAGTAGATGTACTTGCATTGACATGACGACCAAAAAGCATTTTGGCTGAAGATTAACTCATACTTGTCTTCATCTCCTATCTCCCTACACCCCTTCATTCTTACCATTCGTTTTCTTCTTACCAACTTGAATATGTTGAGACCATTTTACTTTTACTTATTGATATAGCCAATTATCAACTCGGTAGAACCTAATCTACCTTGTTTTATCATGGCTATTCAATGCTACGTACTTATGAACAATAGTTACATGATCAAAAGTATTATTCAACATACTTATTCTTCCACTGTATCAAGAGACACAGTAAGCTACTGGTCAAGCTCAAACGCCCGAGTGTACAGACTTACACGATGTTGGTTTCAAGTTTTTCTTGGATTCAATTAAAAAAATGTAAACATTGTAAAATTTTCTAATTCAAATTCTTCTACAGGACAGTATAATTCATTTACTATGCACAATATTTTCAAAGATCATAATGGCACTTTTTCAATATAATATACACACAGGTTATGTGCAATATTATCTGCAACAAGGGAGTACGTTTGATGAAGGTATTGCAAAGGATACCAATATTTTATTATCGTATACTGATTGACATTGTTTCAAATTATTAGTGGACAACAATGTCCCCAAATTCTGATCTCTAATCACAACTTCAGTCTTAGTTTGTTGACCCCCCCAACATTTATCCTCGGTGCTACGGTAACCTGACAAATACGCTATCTCCGTACAGTATAATGTAATAAAATGAAGTAGGTAATAAAAAGTGGTAGTAGTAGGTAATAAAATGAAGTTTCTTCAGAATATATTTTGAATGTCAATGTTTCACTTTTTCACTTCTGAAGTTAGTTGAGTATAATTGTTCAGAAAGTTTACAAAAATTTAGAAAATACTAGGGGTATATGTTTTCAGAAATGGAAAATTGATATGAATAATAGAATTAGTTTGATCGTTTTGGAAAATACTCAGTTGAACCAGTCTAGCCATTTTATAAATATGTACACGATCTTACCTCTTCGTTAATCTAATGCCACTTACTTTGCTTTTTCATGCAGTTTCTGATACAGTAGCTGATAAAGACTTTCATTATATTCTGCAATAATTTCAAGCCGAAAATCAACCATAATCTAGCTGACTTTAAAATCAAGTGGATGTAGCTCATCCTGGATTTTCTCATGAATAAGATTGAGAAGAGTAACTTGAATACTGTAAACTGTACTTAATATATCAGGGTTGCCGCTCGACATTTAAATTACAAATGGTATTGCAATTCAAATATCCAATATTGATTGAAATTTGTAATATAGCAAAATTTTCGATTCTTAATCAATATCGGAACAATATCGGAACAACTACAACGATTGAAAACAGTATGTTGCCCGGCAATGAATGCTGTTACACATCCACTGCTTTGAGTATTTCAGTGTATCTTCATTTAACTGAGGCTTGAATTGCTTATACCAAATTCCTGATACAGTAACGTATAATTTTATCAATTTACAATTTTTCAGATCGCTATTGAACATTGCTCCGATACCTTATTGATTGAATATTGAATATTGAAAAAACATCGAAAATATCAAATCGATAAAAAATATTGAAATCGAACGGTAACACTAATATAAACCCGCCTACATATACGCATGTATATAATATAGACCCATACAGGCCATACTGTATGTATGGACATGACATTCAACTGAGGGGTTGCTGCATGGACTGAACAAGAAGTGAACAATGCCAAGCTATTTATTAAATTATTTACTTATAGTTATTGAAACACGTTCTATCGCCAATCAGTTGATGAAACATGGAAGTTTTCGATGGACTGTCAATTTCAAAATATATGTACAGTGTATACATTGCAATATCATAGTTACCGGTACTGGTATATATGATTTATACAATATCTCGCTTGATCCTTCCAATTATTCACTCATCTTATATTTGGATACTAATTTTTTTCATTCATCACTTGAAAAAATCATACCATTAAAATCGAGATATTGTATTCACTTTTTGAGTACTGTTTGTTATATATTTGTCAGTTAGTACAAATTGATTTAGCCCAATTGGCTATTGGTCAATAACTCTAAATCCCAACACACTAAACTAAATGGTCGGGTACGACTGGGTCATTCAGCTTGCCCCTCAATTGTAGTCATAGCTAGAATAAATATATAAATAACAAACTAATAAATTACAACGGAAATAATAATAACAACATATTCCTATATTTAGCAGGTAACATAGAAGCACACATATTGAACAACCATTCACCAGCTTCACCATCTAAAGACAACAGGTTTTTTCCTAGGGATGTCACATGATACGAAACACAATAACGTATATTGTTTGATATACATTTTTTCAGTGTATTCTGAATGTAATTGAATGTGTATCCTGAATGACCTTGTGACCGGTAGCAATGGATAAGGTTCAGTCCATAGTGAATCAATTCAGTAAGCACCAAATAGAGATCAGTGGTAAGCACTCACAATGTGACATTTCCACTCTCACTCCATACACGATTATAAAGCTATGTTGTACCAATGTACTAGGGCCTTTTTGAAAACCTGTCAGTTGCAACATTATTTGGGGCTCAGACATATAATTATATTGTTTAAGTAAACTTTTTTCTATCAGTGTAATTACTATTATGCAATAATTGTAATTTTTAAAAATCAGAATAGATATAATAGGCCTACTACTGCCACACTACTTTTCTTTGAAACAAATATTGAATACAGATAACGATTTTTAAATCACGATAAATTGAGGCAATATGGCCTCTATATTTACAGACACAATATCAATTTATTTCTTGGTGACTGCTTTTTTCAAAGAATGCTAGCTAGTTAGCATATTTAAATAAAATTACTAAAAGTACACTGAGTAATAATGGCAATAAAACTGATAAAATAAGTAATACCGTAGTTTTGAATGAGATAAAGGAAAAATATAAATTTGACTGGGTAGCAATATGGTCATTATTTTAATTTCATATCATAGTTCAATAATGGTAGTGAACAACTATCGTTGACATCCCTAGGTTCTATCAGCAGTACGACTAAGTAGGTCGGCACATACTGTACCTAAGATAATTAACCCCCCTAGACGGTGATTGCAGCTCTTTGCCGCTCAAACGTTCGCTGCGTTCCGATTGGTCGACAACGGTCGTCGTCGTCGTCACGTCCTGTCCCGTGTTCGACGTCACACTACCCTCAAGGTCGTCGTCGCGAGACGCCTCGTCGCTAAAGGTGCAACCAAGTAGAGGAAAGACCGTAAAACGGTGAAGGTGATAGATGAAATTATGTGCATAAAAGGTGATAAGAAAAAGTGATCAAGTTGTGAACAAAATGTGTACCGATACAAGTTAAGATATTTGAAAACGAGTAAAGATATTTGAGAATAGTACGTCTACTAATTCCTATTGAATGTGCAAAGAACAAACTAGGATAAAAATACTGATACTATGTTACTAAGCTATATGTCAAGCCAAACTTACAAAGTAGAACATGAGAATTAATGAACGAATAATGATTATAAAAATTACTGTCAATATTTTTGTACACGATTGTGGTTCATGTACACAGAGTTATAGTCCTATAGGCTAGCATATCCAAGTAGCTTTTGCAACAGTCACGGTTGTTTGAAATACATTAAAACATAAGAGTGAACAATATTCAATTAAACAGATATGCCCATAGCAGAAAGTTATTTACGTACGGACGGTAATACTAATTTTGCAATTTTTTACACGTCAAAAAATAAGACAAGTGCAAAAAATGTGACTCATGCATCATCTGATTTTAATTTCAACTCTTTCTTGAGACTATTCAACAAATGTACAAACAAGCGATATAGGTAGCGTAAAAGTATGTGTTTACATACTCTACAAAGGTCTTTGTTCGTTTTGTTCTGCATTCGGTTTCAAGTTGACATGTAATTCACATTCTGTTGCATAAACTGTATGGCAATAATTAGACAGTATGAGATTGTGTTGAACGTGACTTCAACAGATTGAGTAACCTATTCGACAGAAAAAGTTGCAGGTACGCTGCTGCTGTTGAAAAGTGAAACTCGTTGAAAATTGCAAAATAAAGCGCGTGTAAATCTCAAGAATGACACTGATAAAGAATGTCACATTGTTTAGAGTTTATTCGTAACCTTTCTTCAGCCACATTCACATTCAGACGCGCATTCTGTTTTTACTTTTTGTGTTGAATAGTCTAGTTACAGCAAATGAATAGGTATTACAGTAATTTAAAGAATGACTTGGTGTGTATAGGAAAATAGCCCGAGGCTGAACATATAAACTGGGTGAAAGGGAAAGAAACAACAGCAGCTTATCGAAGATAACAAGTATAGTGATACTCGTTGTGGACAGCCCATCGATACAAAATCAATAAGTACACCAGAAAATGAGAATTTTTCTGTTTCAGCTACTGCCTTGGTCACTGTAAAGTAGAGCGGTGGTAATAAAGAATATTTGCTTGTTCAGGTAGGGGAAGGGGCCCCTATTCCCCTTCCACTATATTCTACTCATGAACTTCAAAGAGCTGCTGTTACTTTGTTTCCTTCTACCCAATTCATGAAGTACCCTAATTATAAAGAAGTTGTAACTGTATTTTTGTGATAGTAATATGCAAATAAAGTAGTGGACATACAAGGAAGACTTTAATGTATTTTAATATATGTACAATTTGGATTGAAAGAAATGAACAAGGAAGAACATTCTTTTTTTGACACTTATTAAATCATTTAGGCAAATTAAACTTCTCTTGCTTTTTTCTTACTTACTTGAAAGAATTAAGTTACTAGCTCTATTAAACTGCAAACCTCCACTTCATTGAGAAATCAAATATATATATATATATATATATATATATATATATATATATATATATATATATATATATATATATATATATATATTATATACATGCTCGTCCACCTGTAAGGTAAGGATGTAATCAGGCGACAAACCTCAGATCTGGTGTGGACTCTCCACCTTGAAGACTGCTCGGAGATTGTTTGTTGCTCATTGCCGGGGAAGGAAGTGCCGTTTCGTCTTCGGGTGTTTGCGGCATCGTTGCCAGCTCCGTGTCGAGGAGGAACAGGTGGTCGGAAGCGATGTCCACGACGTAATGCAGGTGCTCTTGTGCACGGTCGACTCGGAAGAAACGCTCCGCCGTGCAAGCTGCAATCATTGAGACGAGAAGTTGGATAAGAAACATTTTAGATGAAAAAAGAAAATTATCAACATTGAAACTTGATACAAAATCGCTGTTCCCAAATTAAGGCTATCGATGAAAGTAGTTTGATAAAGAGAAGTTTGAAAGTAGTTAGATGAAAGTCTAAACAATAATTTAGATACATTTCCATTTCGTTCATTCTCAAACAAATGATATTGTTAATGTTTTTGTCCATATGTTATGAACTACATGCTATGAACTAAATAGAGGTACAATCTCGGGGTGAGAAAAGATAATGATTTAATTACCAATAATCCTATTAAAATTACCATTATCTTATCGATATCGAATTTATCGTTTTACTTTTATGATATCTACGGTATTTGAATTACCTCCATAAAATCGTTCATCTGCCATCACCGTAGATTGAGTACTAGAAAATGTAGAGTTCTGTTGATGACAGAAATTGTTTCTGGCGGTAATAGGAGTTGTTTCGGTTGGTAAATAGAAGTATCCTATTAAATTATTAAAATAAAGATTATATCGATTTTTTTTAAAAATTGATTATGGAATCAGTACTACGATAATCTTACTCATCCCTAGATCAATATTGTGTGATCATTCGTTGCAAAGCAGAGATCAAATACATACAAGAACAAATTTGATTAATTTTGTTCCAACTAATTTAGTTGCGTCATGGAATCAAACAGTGAACCAAACGCAATCAGAAATATACCCATGGCTATATGAGATGATTGGAGAGTCACTCATTAGTAAGGTTATCAATACTGATATGTTGTTCGATTGTTAAAATCAAAATAAACTCCGAAATTTTATGATGGATGGAACTAAAATATCGCAAATTACATAAATAATTAAAAAACCATATGACAAGTTGTCAATACCGCATATTGTTCGGGCGTACTTACAATCCACAAAGCACCAATCAGAAGACAGTTTCGTGGCAAAGTTGTTACTTTCCGTGCTGGTGTCGTCTTGTAGCTTGCTGATTTGTTTCCGAACCTGTTCCAAGTCTGACACGGGATTAATCTCGATTATTCCGAGCGGTATCGCAGCTTGTTTCAACAACTCTTTGTCGTAGTGATGCTGCTCATAATCAGTCATCAGGATGCGGTTTACGTTCACCTTCACCTGTTCTAACGTTGTTTGTCTGAAAACATAATTCATGATGTTTAACAAACGACGATTCACTTATAAGCCGTTATTTAATAAGCCGATTATGGCTGATCGAAGAAAGGGTACACATTTTGAATTATTTGTATACAAATTATAAAACCTTAGCATCAATATCTCGTATCGGCTGAGCTCTAGCTAAATAATCATAAAATAAATTGTGTATCATTAATTTTTCGAAACATACTGATTTAAAAAAGATGAATAGCAACTAATAATTGTGAATGAAATGGATAAAAAACTCGATGTATTGAACAATGAACGGTGGTTCAAAACAAAATGTTTTGTATTGTATAACTCTATTCCTGTAGGCATTTAGACATACAAGTTGTTAGTTTAAATAAAATTAAATCTAAAAATATAGGACTTCATACACATATTACTAGATACTAAATATAGATAAAATAGAAAATTCATATAGTGATATACCAAAGATAAGTTTGTACAAGTTTACACAGAGATATTAGACATATTAACACTATACAGATGTATTTGCACACTATATTATATACAATATGCTAGTAATACGTTACTAATATGTTAGTATAATTACCAGAAGATTTTTCTTTCAATAATGTACATTGAATTTTTGCACTTACGGAGTATTGGACTTGCCGTCTCTTCTCTTCGCTAGCATTGTTACTGTGTTGAGAAGATTCAAGGAGATAATGGAAGGTGTCAGTTTACACGCCTCGCCGTCCACTTGCATCGGTATTGTTTTCGTTGTGGTTATCTTCGCCGACTTGCACTGAGTTATGCAAGTGCCGTGACCACCGGCCTGAAGGAGGGGCTGGAAACAAATATAAGTTTAGTATTTCTAGGAATGCATCACTCGATCCGACAATGCGATTTGAATCTGACGTCGATCAGACAAAAAAAGGAGATGAAGAGAAAGGGATCATTTATGAACCAAAAATATCATCTTTGCTAAGTATATGTACAACCTCAATAAGATCGCTGTCATTGGACTTTTAATCGAAGTTAGGGTAGGCCTACTATGACCAGATTCTTCACAGATTTTTGTAAAAAGTTCAGGGATTTTATAGATTTAATATTTTCTTGCATTGAAAGTTTTGATTTACATTTGGCTAAATCATTTGTATGGTCACTAGTGTTAAGATTCCCGCAGATATTCATCACAGGTATATAATATCAGTAATTCATTCCATCTGTTTCTGGTCATGTTAAGTTCTATAATGTAAGTAGGCCTATCACTAATACCGGTAGTTATCAACACCATATTGTTTTATAGTTATATTAGTTTATCTATATATTATCTATACCTATATATAATTTGTAATTGGGGAACAATGATTGTATATGAAGATTTCGTTCTTCATAAATAAGAAACAATGAATTTTTTGATGTGATGGCACTTGAAGTACCGAACTTTTGGATCTGAATTGTTGCGAGTTGCTACTTACTAGCTGATACGTGGTAAGTCCAACCACTTCGATGAGTCCATCTTCGGTGGAAGGTTCCGAGCTGCCACCGGCTCTGTTCCAAGGCCGTGTGCCGCCCCCGTAACTATAGGTAACAATAGAACACCCCAATACAAATGAGTGCATGAGAGCCTATGAATGTTTTGGAACACATGTGATACAACAAACAAGTGATACGGCACTGTATTTCTATGAAAGTGACTTCATTCATGATTCGGTCATGCAGGAGACCGGGGTTCGATTCCCACCATGGTCGACCATCCTGACAGGGTTTTTTCGTAGTTTCCATCTGTTGTTCAAGTCAATACTGGGATGGCAACAGGCCACGACCAACTCCATTCCACTATGTAAATAACACCTGGAAAATAACCTTTCATCATCCCACATACATTCACCGACTTCACTGATCGTAGTGATCAGTACAGTACGTCGTTGAACCCAATATAAATGAAAAAAAAAGATGACCTATTTTAATCAAGATCAAAAACAACTTTATCTATAGAGATAGTAGACCGACACCTGATTTTGTCTCAAACTCATCGACTGGATTTAAACTCGGCAGTCAATGAAATTGGACCATCTGACAGGAGTTTACCTTCAAGACTACGCTACGTTGAGCTATCTACAGCTATGCTGGTATCTTTTAGGTACACGCGTGTGTCGTGCGTCATGACTCCAGTGGGTGCATTCCAGTACGATTTAATCTGGTTTTAGAGGGTTATTACCGGTTTTTCAATACACGTTTAGCACAGGTTCAAGTTAAACCTGGGTTCATCTTGTACAGGAATGCCCCCCCTCCCTGGAGAAAAACAAGGAAGATGAGAAAATGATTATAGAAGGTTGCGGTTGCTTGCTCTCCTTTGGCCCTTTGCGCGATTCATTCACTCTATTTTTCATATTGTCGGTAACAAACTGATAGCCAGGTAATGCATCACCTGTTCCCGACCCGGTTACCAGAAGGCATCACTAATATATATTCAGTTATGTGGAAAATTTACCTTGGAATGTTGAGAAAAACAATAGCGTGAACTTTATGTTCTTTCAGTTTCGATGTCATATCTTTACCATCACATTCGATTGTGACAAAGTCTGCAAGGCCCTTCCACTTGCGTCTGAGAAGATCTTTACCGCCAGCTTGTCCGTAAAACATCTTGTTCCGCAAGCGTGAGTTGAAACGTTCCGGGTGGGCCTCTACAACAATAAGAACGATAACACAATCAATAACAAATCATGTTTTGATCATGTTCAGAAATATACAAATCAATCAAGTTATCTATAAAATTGAAGTAAGAACATAATAATAGATGGCAAAAACAGATGAAGCTAAAACATGGAATCTGAATGAAAAAGTTGATAATTAACACCAGTTCGAAGGTAATCAAGGATGATTAAGGCAAGACATAAATTTGAATGCGAAAGTTGATCATTAATACCAATTCGAAGGTACGGTAATTAAAGATGATAATAAAAATGCTGTTTATGACTATTTCAAACCCTTTCTGTGGACTGAAATTCGCTACTTTCATAACTTGTGATTAATGAGAGTGAATACTCTATCAAGAGAAAATAATAACAATGGAATGAACTTGATTAAAATTCCTCCTTTTCCTAATTGAGATAGTTTCTAGTTTCTTTTGATTAATGTGAAGTTTTGATAATTTGAGCTTGATTAATATTCTTCCTTTTCCTAACTGAGATAGTTTCTAGTTTCTTTTGTTGTCCTGCTTACGTGTCGGCAACAAACTCCACTGAACGACATCATCAAAGACCTTATTATATAACCATATTATTACACGATCATCTTGCGTATTATATTCTAATTACGATCACGCACTACACAAGGGATAGGTATGATACGGGAGGAGGAACTTTGAAAGTAAGAAACCTTACTGTCTAAGTCTGAACAATTCTCAGAACGTTATAAGCAAGAAGAACCATCTTCCTGTAGGTCTGACGCTTTGTTACAAAACAATTTGTTGAATAAGCAGTAAATCCAATTGCCAAAAGAATTAAAAATGGATACGGAACTTATTAAAAATAATTAAAGGAACTAACAAGTGTAGAAGGCAACAGGTATGTACTAATAATATATTGTTATGTACAGCTGATGTGAGTGAAGTTTGGAATATTATTATTATATTGAAATTCCGTGAAAATTTGAATTCTTTTGAAAGAAATATTTGTTACCAATTTTCTCCACTGGGTTATTCTCATGTTTTTTTTAAAGACTTTGAAATGATTTTTCTCAGAAATGGTGCAACCGATTGCGCCTCAAAACTACACAGTAGCGATTCAGACGAGGACACTTGTATATGCCAAGTTTCAATTGAATTTATATTTTCGTTTGACCTGTGGAGCGCGAACAGATTTTTTTTTTTTTTGAGTATGGTGAATTTGAGTCTTTGCTCGCTCATTCAATTATGAAAGTATCATAATAGAGAAATTTGAAAAACACACATAAGAATATATTTTGTTGGTTACAAAGAATCATAAGAAAAATATTTTCAAATCTAACGTACCTCTGGCTTCATGAAACTCCAACGCTATGTGAGCGTCAACACCAAGTGAGAAATAGTTGTTGACGACATTCAGGGGTAAGTTCTCTTTGCCCTCCTCGTTGGCCTCTACGCCCGGATTCTTCTCAACAATCAGTTCCCACCTGTCGAGCAGGACTGTGGCGCTATCGCCGATGTTACCCAGAATCTTCGATATCGGTTCATCCGTGTAGCCCTAAAGATGAGAAAAAAACAAGAATAAAGATTCTAATAAAGTTGACGATGTTTACATTAATTCACGAATGTTTTCCATTTATATCGAGCATCGTTGTGTTCAACCGCTTTTGGGTTTTGACTTGCCAACACTAGAGAAATGGAGTTACCGTACGTCCAAAATATTCTAGTACCATTTTAAATACGATCACATTACTTGTGAGTTGCAAAAACAATTCCAAGAGAAATTGAAGATATGGTACATAATTCATTTTTAAATTTACATTTGTATCAAATTAAAAATATTTATCTCGAATGATATAAATAAAAAAAAAAAATTGCACTGGAATTTCCAGTGCATTTGGAAATCTGTTTCTTGTCAGAGCCTGCAATATCTATTCTAAAACATTTGTATATTCTTCTTCTTAACAATTGGCAATGTTGTTAACAATGTCGATAACGTAAGTAGGCAGTTACTCACTCCGCCCCAGCCTAGTGACCTTGCCAGGTCGTTGCCGGTACCCAGTGGTAAGACGCCTACAGCTGGGGCCGGCACTATGCCTATCTGGTCCAGTATCGAGAGTACCCAGCCAACGGTACCGTCACCTCCGCAAGCGAGGACGCGCAAGTTCGGGACTTTACGAAACATTTCCAAGCTGAAATCAAAGAGATTGTCAAAGATTATAATAATTTGCTTTGAATAATTTCTGAATAGGCAGCACATGCGTTGTATGATGAGCGATATAGTTTCCCGTTCAAACGATCTCATCTTTCATCCATAGCCTTAATTGGGGAACAATGATTTTGTATCAAGTTTCGATGTTATTAAGAAAAAAAAAATGTTGAGATTGATTCTATAAATATGAAAGGTACTGAGACATGGTAAAGATGTAGATATCTTGATTTTGGATCTAATAATTCACTGCCTTACTTGATTCCTCTATTTATAATTTCAATCATTTTACAAACTAATTGGTTCAACCTCTTGATCATCTTTTGAAAGCTTTCTTAAATTATAGAGCTCTCTAATTGATGTCAATAATGGAGAAGTCTACATATGAATTTTTATTTTCAAAACAGCTTATCGAATTTATGTAAAACTTCGGAGTAATGTGTATTCCGTACATAAATTTGAATTTATACAGAGTAAATATTTTTTCCATGTTTTCCTCTCCGAATTTTTCTTATTTTTAGTTATGAAACTTCGAAATTATCTTGCTCAAAAGTGGAGCAAACTATCCTATTGTACCTCAAAACTAGACAGGACTCTTTAGAAACTCTTTCGTTTGACCTGTGGAGCCCCCCCCCCACACAAAAAAAACTTTTTTCAAGTACGAAAAAATTCAGTCTTCGCTTCCCTCATCCAATGTGACAGGTTTTGTTTGTACTTCCTTTACATTGTGAGAAGAATTAGTTTTAAAAATCAAATAGCAGACATTAATGAATCACTTTGGGAAACTTGCTGAATTTTTGGAATTTGTTATATTTCTGTTGCTGATATAACATTTTCCACAAAATACACAATAGCGTAATGTTTATCGTGTCAAAGTAACTTATAAGCGATCGTAGTGGCTTTCCGTTTGAACATAATGTAGTGAAACTGGTTACACCGTTCAGAGAAGTATCTTCTAAAGTATCTTCTGTTGATTCATAAAAAACATTCACAATAAGATACATGATATTTATGTGCAATGGTAAGCTGTGAGGTGAAAATCGATGTGACAAATATAGAGACGACTTCTGTTACATAAAAGGTATCTTTTTACTTTTGTTATTATCCACGTTTGTTCTTTTGTACATAAAGTTTGAGTCGGTAGCGTTTTCCACAAATATTATCTGCATGCGATGTATTTGTTGATTTAATATCTTGCAGTAGAAGTTTTATGATCATTTATACTTGTAAAATCACACTGGGCCGAACTTTTTGGGCTATAGAGACTGGGAACGCCTTAGCTACTGCAAGTTTCGAGTGCTTACAATTATTATTGTAGAATTCCTCTTAGCCTCGAACACTATTTATTTTGCCGATACTTGGGAAAAACGGGACAAAATATTTTGATTTCCTTTTTTTCGAGTTCATAGTATCAATTCACGTTTTTGGTTCTTCATTAGTTGAATCAGAATATAGTTTCGTCAGAAGAAGTTTTTCTCATTTTTAAATGGATGAATATAGCCTCACAGTCTCTCACTCAAGCATTCACTCAGTCATGCAGCACTAGTTCCTGTTGATACACTTTTAATGATATCCTATCTACGAAATAGATTATTATTTATTTTTATTGTGCATAAAGATCTATTACTGTACTAGGATACTAGGATCTATTGGCGTCGGTGAATGATCATTGAGATAATTGGAACATGTGATGAAAGGTTATTTCATTCGATGCTTTTACATAGTGGGAAGGAATCGGTCATGGCATGTTCCCAGTATGAACCGAATCAAACCCCGGTCTCCTGAATGACGGGTCAGCGTGCTGAATAAATAAATATTTTCCTATAATGACTGCTCCCATTTAGGTATAAATTTGTAATAATGTGTTCCATACTTGTGTTCAAGATGAGCAAATATTTAATATATTTTCTACAAGAAATTTTAATAAAATTATTCTCCTAAGAGAATTTTCGAAATTTCGTACCAATTAGTTTTTCTACAATAAAGGGTCCAACTATATAATAATGCCTCAAATCTGAAGTTGGCTGAGTCTGCGTGTCCACACAAAGTTCCATGTTGATAAAAACATTACGTCCATCCTGTACAGACAGACGGGCGTGAATAAAACAAAGAGAAAGTGCCATGAGAGTCGCATGGAGCCTGGAGGGCTTCGCTCAAGTTAATCCAATTATTATGTTCTACGTATAGCCCTTGCATGTCGTTCGTTTCCATCATAGAAGCAAAATACTCACCACGCAATTGGATTAGAATGTGGACACAACTTGAGTAGGATATAAAAATCATTTACTTCCAATCCTAGCCGATTTATCATCCGTCTTATTTTCCTAAAAGCCTTTAAAAGAACTAAAGAAGATTGATTCAGTTTTGAGCACAGGGTTGCCATTCTTATAAATATAAAGAAGAGCTTGCTGTCACGATGGTGTTAGGTTGGCTACTCTGGAAGCTGCGTGTGACAAATATATATCTGTTTTCATTGAGACGTCAAAATATGTCATCTTTTTTACTTGGATAAATATAGAAATGGTTTTATGTATTGAATTTTGTAGAAATATGATTGGTGAATGTGCGACGTTGAATGAGGTGAATATCACATGACAACATGTTGTGTATTTTCTAATGTGATTTGCATGTTATAATACCATTTACAGATTTCTTCATTTACATTTCATTTTACATTTTTATTTTTTCATTTTCATTTACAGAATTTTGTAGAAGTATGATTGGTGAGGTGAATGTGTGACGTTGAATAAGGGGAATGCCACACGATTGACACGACGACAATATATTGCTGTTATAAATACAAGACGTTTACGGATTTTTTTAAGATGAAGGTGGTGAAAATTGGTAGTTCACAATCTTATTTATTATACGTTGATTCTTGTGATATAATTGCAATAAATCTTCTTCTCTAAACCTTTATAACAGTTATTATTCTCAAACACTGTCCAAGGTGAAGTTTCACATTTTAATACACTTGATCTACATCTGTGAATAATTCATTCAAATCATCTGAGAAAAGAAGCAAAGTAAAATGCTGTATATTTTGGTGGCTTGGGCCAAAAACGAGAACTAGCTTTACACGGATTGAATTGAAAATGTGATGTTTCCCCATTCCTTCAAAAATCTTTTAAAATAGATTCAATTGATTTTTATCCACCCGATTCTTCTGTTATTAACTCATCACATATTTTTTTTTCTGATCTGATTGATCGATATATTTCAAATTAATTACGTTTTCAGTTTCTTGGTTTTCAAGGGAATCCTTAATCCAATAAGAATTGAGATTCTGTAAGAACGAGGTGTGTCGTATATGAGGAAAAAGAATGGAATATCCGCGCACAAAAGTATTATGCAATTGGAATGCATTATTATGAATAGTGAGATATTTGATCCTTCAAACACAACACATTTCGTAAAATCACTTCGCATAAGACTAAACCCCTGAAGATGATGACATAAGTTGGTCAAGGATTTGAGTCGACGAATTATTCATCAATAAAAACTTATATTGAAAACTACAAAAATATCACAATCCTTTAATCGGCTTACAAAAGATGTGAAGTAATATGTTATATATTTGTAGTTTTATATTTTATTGCTTTGAAGATTAATTCTATTTTAGTTCGACGCGACCGAGAACCAAATCACTAACAATCGTTACTCTACGCAACAAACAGAAGATGTAGAACGAACATTGTATTATCCGTTAATATACATAAATAACAGGATAGATGTTCGTCTGCGTCAATAATACGTGAGATTACTTGCAAGAGAGAGAGAGAGAGAAGGATAGCCAATTAAACAAGATAAGCTACGAGTAAGTCTCTACGCTATCACAAGGAGTTCAAACAATGGCATGTTATTTATTCTAAGCTCTCTGGAGGGAGTTATTGTCACAACTACATTAGTCTTGTCTTTACCAGCTCGACACACCGGACCGTCAATTGTAATTCATAGGAGAGACTTCCGATCGTAGTTGTCAATTTAACTAACGGCGAGTTTAATTTGTAGCAATTAGCGTATACAATAGGTAAAAAATAACGTCATGCATTGTGTGTAATGATTCCCAGATTAGTTGTAGGAGCCTCAGGTAGTTTAGAGTCTATGGGAGTCGATTTAGCGGAATATCAGTTTTTTGGTGATAACTTTTGAACGGCATGAGATATCGAAATTCTAAAAACGAGGACACATAGATATTTTCAATACCTTCAAGAAGGTGTAAGTAATAACTATTTATCACACACCGCATAAATGTCAGGCGTATACGCTTACAAAATATGTATTTTCAACGTATTTGCAACGTATTTACAACGTAGCAGGCGATTTGAGATGAATATTTATTAATTATACCACCTTGAAAGTATTGAGAATATCTGTATTTCCTCGTTTTTAGAATTTCGATATCTCATACCGTTCAAAAGTTATCACCAAAAAACTGATATTCCGCTAAATCGACTCCATGGACTCTTAAGTGAAAGACCCAAGAAATAAGAAATAAACCTACTGAAGTATTCAGTAATACCAATAAATCGAGGCCTACATTTTAAAATAAAGATGATATTTATAGTCAGTATAGAGTAAGTGCACTTTGACCCGCAGACCTTATCTTCAGCTGCACTTAGGAAAATAATGAATACCTCAATAATTCGAGGTTACATCGCGTAACTATTATCCCAACACGTTTTTCCATCACTGTATATAATTTTTCCTCATTTTGTATCTCTATTTTTTCATTTTCCGGATCCTTGGCGATGCGAATAAGCCACAAATATACAAGCCTATTTAATTACCCGCTGCAGACCTGAGGCGAGGCCTGTATAGCTATAAGTGGGGTATTAGGTAATATACGCTGTCTTATTTCCTCACTAGCTCTATCTAACGCTACTCGTATATGCCCTTGTGTCGATATTACATTTTCAAGAGGATTATTCATTAAGGTACAGCTAGAGGGCTAGCTTATAAATACGCCGAGTATAGGTATGCTGTGAATTCACTTTGCTCTAAGAGGGAGGTAGTACGAAATAGATGTAGTAAAGATCTTCACTTGATTCACTTCGAAGGATAAACTTTCAAAAAATAATAATATTCTCTGTAAATATCATATTGGATTATAACGTCCATAAGAATGATCCGGCGAGAAAATTAAAAAAAAAGTTTCTGCTAACATTAATTATAAATTAAAAAAATACCATCCATACACTATCCAAATTTCTACATAAAACGGGAAAGCCATTTTCGAAGGGAAATAGAAAAAGTGTTATTTTCTTATTTGAAATAATGAGGGATCCAGTTATCGATAAGTGTCAATATTTAGTGGACATTGAACCATCTAAGCTTGGTAAGCTTGGTAACTATGGTTACCAAAGAAAACAACCAATAACCAAGTTTGAGTATGCTTCATAATTAGATAGCAGAATGAGCTTTGGGCTGCGAGAATTGAAATGCTGAACACGTCAAGAGCTCAACAGGTCTCTAGATATGTGGGTGGAGTAGAATGTGTATTCAGCAGGCGGGATGAAGGTGTGCCTGAACGTATTAAAGCGAATATCTTGCGAGAACCAGTAAATATTCTTATCTCGATCAACAAACAGTCTTCTCATTGTGCAGCATCTAAACTATATAAATCACTTGCCTACATTTTTATCTGGCCCTGGTTTCAAGAGTGAATTTAAAGAATTTTTATTATATAAATACTATAACTCTATAAATGCGTATATCTATCGGAAATCCTGAATTAAAAATATATGTACCTACTGCATGTTGTTCCCATGTTGCATGTTGTATCATCCCTCGAAATGATAATGACAAAAATTGTCTTGGATATATTTTTCAATTAAAAATTTATTCAATTATGGTAATAGTCAAAATGTACGATATTTTAAACATATAGTAATATAAATTAATTTTAATTATCTTTTGTTATAGGCCTATATAGCATATGTATAACATGTCTAATATTTTATAATGTGCAATCAACAAATAGAAAATGAAAAGTCTTATTATTATAGCAGGAAAGCAGCGCGCGTGCAAATTGCAATATAATCACATTATTATACATTTCTTATTGTTGGTTGTTTTGTAACTACATTTCGTCAGTCAAATTGCATTCAGGAACGCATTCTGTTTTTGTTACTATTTCCCTGGTGAATACAGAATATTTGTGGTCTTATGTTGCTTTTCATCACTTGACAATATGCCACTCCCGCTTGGACTATTTGTTTTCCTAACAAACAGTAACAGTATGACAACAATTCAAAAACAAATACTGTAGTCTAGTTAAGGCGTCCTCAATCTCCACAGGGTGGAAAGTTTCCACAGGGTACGTGATTCCACAGATTTAAATGATCATAAAACTTCAACAAAGCAAGATAAAGAATAAACACATACTTCACAAGATGAAAACAATATTTGTAGAAAATGATAATGACTCATATGGTATAAGAATCAAGATGAAAAGATCAGTTGTATGTAACAGTACCACTCAATATTTCTACCATCGATTTCTGCGTCACCTAAAGTGAATGTATATTATGAATCAAAAATCTTGATTTAAAGAAAAGGCACACACAAACTTACTGGTCGTTCTCCTTTATGCGCTCTAAATACTGGCTATTCTTAAATAAACGATAAGTCAAATAGAATGTAAATACACTAATATTTATTTAATAATGAATTTGATTCCATCATTACATTCTACAATTTAAACAAAAATCGACAAACGAGCGCACAGCAACAATTAAAAAAATGGTCAAAATTGATTCTTATAAAGTCCTGAACTTTAATTCTGCGTGAAAATGGCATACAAAAGTACAAGCTGATGAAGTTGCAAAAAAGCCCGCAGAACAGAAAAAGCGGGCGGACTAAAATAAAACACCACTTGCTCAATTTAAACAGCTGTAACATTTATTTTCTCTCCCAGCCAGTTCGTTAAATACGAGGTGATTAGATAGAAAGAGTTGACTATAATATCTCGTAATATCGTACTCAATATCCCACTCCTTTATGCTACGACGTGGGATAGAAACACCTGTACCCATAATACAATTTAATCAATTCTAAGCACAGAAGTGTCTCTTCACATCCAATCTCGTTCAATTCCTCTTCAGCGGTCTTCGACTGTCCTATACGCTTCTGTCAACTTACAAATGACAAACAATCCTTACCTTAGCAACAAAGTGAAATGCTGAGCTACCAACCATTCTGATTGGTCAATTCCAACTGGTGGACATTGTTGTCTGTCTCTTTCAACAATGAGTGACGTCACTTGACAGAAGCCTATCTACACGTACATACTCAGCACAAAGAGTGTTGGAGGGTGACAACCCTATAACCGCTCATAGGGCTACAGGCCCGGAGTTAGGCACAGGCTGGCAATACTGAAGCCTATAGGGGAGCTTGCACCATTCAGGTCTTTCAGTTCTTTGTTTCTAATCAAATGAAGAATGACATACCCTATACAGAATGAATGAAATAATGAATGAATCAAATGAAATATCGTATTTCATTCATTCCTGTTTCAAATCAAATCTTGAAATATACTAATTCAAAAATTCCCTGCGGGGCTACGTGAGCTAAATACTGAGCGCCTTGGTATTTCTTTTTCAGGACTTCATCCCTGGTGAGTCGCACCGTGTCGCGTAAATATCGGGTTAATTAGTAAATAATCCAGAGTTGTCGCGTAACAAGTTAATACGTTGAAGTATGGTATACCACGGTTTAAGCCGCGATTTTTTTTGGGAGAAAGGATTACTTGAAGATGTGTGTCATAGCCGAAAATATTTTGCACATTTTGACCAAATACATTTTGAGAATTTCTTAACTTTCATTACCTCACAGGGGCGCTAAAGAATGTTCAGCCTAGGGGCGCTGGATTCTCAAGTCCGTGCCCGAGTGGGTATGGAGTTCAGGGATCACCAACACTCGTCTACTGAAATTTATCAATTCACAACATTTCCAAGAGATAACATAAATCTTGAGCAAACTTACCCAAACTTTGGTCCACCTTGTGTCAGATCGAACACTTGTCTTGGATTTAACAGCCACTGAAATTTCTGTAGTAGTTTAGCCCCTTGATTGCCACCGGACTTTGGATTAATAAATACAAGCACGGGTTTCACGCTTGCCGACGGAATAGGCTTTATCACAAACGTCTTTTGGTCCTTTTCACTCTGCAAGAAAAGGAAACATAAATTTAATTGTAATTGATTCGATTTCGGATAACATTCCCCAGAATTATATTGGCTTTAACGTTGGAATAGTCTACATACTACAATATAGAGTTAATTAATGAAAAGTTTAATTAGGTTGGTTGAAATGAAATTTCAATTGAAGTTTGTTAATGAAAGTGTGTAGTATTGAGGTTTTGTTGAAGTAATTAATGGTGCTTTCCATGGCTAAGGTTGGCGAAGAGATACGTACACAATTACGTGACATTCTAACACAGCCAAAAATTTTAAACACGCCGGAAGTTGGAAACAACAGGAAGAATCTGCGGAATGGTCAAATGCTTAGAAATTTCGCTTGCATAGTTGCTTGAGCTTTTCCACAAGTTGAACAAAAATATAACTACGCAGTTTATTCAAAATGGACGAATAAAAGCGGTTAGTACGTGTAATAATATGACTAACTAGAGAGGGATGAACATGTACTTAACAATGGCTCGAGCGATCTCAAAGCTTTGACCTATTTCAAAAACGTTTTCTGTTACATCTTAATTTTTCATTCATATCATCTTCGTGAAATTCCGACCCTTCCACATTTTCAACTCTTCTGACATATTTTTCACTCGAAATCACAACTGTTTCTATTTATTATCAACTTTACTCGACAATTTTTCGAACATTGGTTTATTTTAATCTCTTTTACGGAGGGGCACTTTCACGAAATCTTGATTAACTCACGGATTGAAGTGGTTGTTGTTGTTTGTGTCCTAGGATACGTGAATTATTCATTGCAATCGTACTGGTAATCTAGCTAATCCAGTGTAGGCCTATCCTTGATTGGTATCTCAATTAACAGAGTGTATAACGAAGGATAAATCCGAAATTTCGCATCCGAAGTGAAGTATATTTTTAATTGGTCAAGAACCTGAATCATGTGGAAGTTTTTATTTACATGTACATTTTCAAATATCGATAATATTTTATTCTTGTACATGAAACATTTTATTTTTTAATATTTTCATAACTAGAAAAACTCAGTATCATCCATCAACGTTTACATTCATTTTATTTTCCCAATTATTAGTAGTGTGATAATTTATTTATGTTATCGTTAATTATTTCATTTTTAGTCCAATTTTATATCATTCATCCCAATATTTATATTTTCTCACGTATTTTATATTGAATGTTATCCTGTGCACTTTGAAGTCAGGGATCAATAAAGGTTCATATATACGTTGTAACATGCCAGTTTTCCCTGTCTAAATTTTGATGTTAATAAGTTCTTTTTGTTTGATAATTCCCACGTTGTCTTGACTTTCTGAGTCTGTTGATTTCATGACGACCATCCATTAACACCCTTCACCCCGTCATCTCGTGCCTGCATCCCCCATTCCACAAGCACACTTCAGTTGTTTTTCTCAAATGCATTAACTTTCTGTTTATATTCATCTTGTACCAATGTATCTAGTGTTTCAAGTGTATTTTGTCAAATGTGTACAAACCATAATTTAATCAGAACACTCGGCATAGGGCAGATACAATAAGTTTAAGAAGTGACAGATATATGACCAGGGGATGCATCAAGCCACAAAAGCCAAAAGCTGATGTATGGTGAATTGTGATTGGTTTAAATTTGTATCCGCATATTTTATTGGTCGAACGAAAGTAAGCTCCTACAGGACAAGCCTGGTGAAACAGGGAGATGAGAACAGAACGATATAGACAATCAGAGAGACAAGTCAGTGAAAACGTCGACCGGAGATCACGGGTTGGGGGGTCCGACTTCTAACCGGGTAGTTCAGCATCGCCAGCTTGGCGGAGTCCAACATCGCCAGCTTTGTTGACAACGAACGTGGAACAAGGCGAACTCGGTGAGGAGACGTGACTACCCGCCCCGGGACTCGAAGACGCGTGGTTCGGCGGAAACTTGCGTGTGCGCGCGTGGGGTGAGCGAACCAGCGAGCGAGGGACCAATCACGGTAAAATCAGATATTGTTTAAACCAATCTGCCCTGGTCAGTTAAATGAATATATATATTTTTCAGTATTGTTTGTATGAAGGTAGTTTAATTTCTCTTTGTGTCATTTAAAATCACGTTGTGATCTCAATAGGCCATTGGGATGACAACTTTTCTTTGTTCCATTGTTACAAGATTGAAGTTTTGTGTTTTGTCTTAACGTCATTGTAGTCATTTTGTTGAAAATACACGTAATATTTTAAACTGATTCAAGTTTCAACGAGTTGCTTTTCCCGCAATCCCAGCTACAAAGATCCATTTTTTGTTTTTTCAGATTTAGTTTGATTATTTTTAAAATTTAATTCTTATTTTTTAATTTCGATTTAGTCCATTTAGAGTAGGATTGGACAGAAAATTACAACTGGCGCCCAACGTGGGGCAATCGAACATTGTTTTCTTCAAAGTATATTTTTACGTCCCACGTTAACCCTGAGATTATTGCATGATCTTTTTTTTTTTCAGTATATATTTTCCGAGTTTTAATGAAACTTGGTGGCGCCCGTAACTAATTTTTATTTTTATGGCATTGTGGTATTTTGTTTAAGTGGGTTTGCATAGTTTCCTGTTACTCGTGCGTTGTCTTCGTATGTGTTATTGTTAGGCTAATAAAGAGAGCGATGGCTGACAAACAGGACGTGCAGATTAAAATGGAGGGTAATTTGGATAGTGGTGAGGATAGGCCTATTAGTCCTCTGTCACAGGTTAGTCAGATAGGTGATTTGGATGAAACAAAAATTTTACAGGCTGGTCAGAGTATGATCACGGAAGTTTTAATTTGTTCAATGGTGAAAGGAATGTCGGAAGAGTTCAGGAAAATATTTGAGGGAATGAATGCTAGGTTTGATGAGCTAGAACGGCAGAATGTGGATTTGGGCGTTCGTGTCGATGAATTGAAATTTGAAAGTAGGTTCAGGTTTGAGCAATTGAATGAGAGAATTGAGAGTTTTGGAGTGAGATTATCGGTTGTTGAGGAACAGGGAGATGAGGGGAAAAAGATGTAAATATTCAATCGATCAAAGCGTAAGTGGTAATTAGACTTAGAAGTGTAGCGAACAAAATATAAATAGTTCACACATAAGAAACTATAGTCAAATTAAGTTAAATTTGGTCTCGTGTCTTATGTAGGGATACGAATATATACACATATATTGGATTGTAACCTAGTATAGTTTAGTGTATTCAATTTGAAGGGTAGTGGTGTATCGTTTGTATTGTGAAGTGGGTTTTCAAGAGATAATTCTAGTGATGACAGATTTAGTATTAGTAGTTTCTCTTATAATTTCATCGTCCAGTTGACTTTTTGTTCGGATAGCGGGATCGTTGTTTTCTTTCTGTCTTAGGTTTACAAATTAGGGATGGTTTTGCAATTCGTCACACAACGGGGGGTTAATAACTTGGGTGGTAAACTGTTTAGCATGTACCCTCATGTTGGCCGAGTGCAGCATGTGTGGACTTTATACGATGTCGTTCCCTCATATTAGCAGGAAGCTAAGTGAGAGGAATTTTTTATTTTTGTTTTTTTATGGGTCACCGGTCATGTCAAGGCAGTGATCGCCAAGTTACACAAGTCGCGACTGTAATCGTTGAATTTGTGTGATAGATCAGCTTCATGATACGGACAAGTTATTATCGAGGTGTATGATCGAAATGCAAGGGTGTTGGAATGATAGGTGAAAGGGCAGAGTTAAGATGATGAAACAGTGCTATCTTGCTTATGGTAATATCCGTTTTGGATACAAATATTCGTCTCCTTGAATTGTCTGTAGAATATCTTAGATCACACCTTCAAGTTAGTATACTTTTTATTCGATTCGGTTAATTTTGATTCGAAAACCTTCGATTCATAATTATTCATTATTTTAAGGAGTTGAATGTATTGGAAGAGTGTTTATACTTATCAGTAGAATTAGGGTAGAATGGGGTACGTGGTCGGTGATAGTTATGTCTGGTCGTCAACCTCGAGTCCTTTGTCAGGGGTAATATGTTTAACTAAGAGGGTGTTATACAGAGATGACACTTGAGTAACAGGTTTTTGGCGTCAAATAGTATTCTTAACATGATGGGGGGTCGTATTGGGTTTGTGTGGAACATCAAAATTACCCAACCCGCGCATATATCGTTTTAGGAATAAGTCAATATGATGCTGTGAGCAGCATTTTAACGTATTCGGGGGGTGTTGTAACATGCCAGTTTTCCCTGTCTAAATTTTGATGTTAATAAGTTCTTTTTGTTTGATAATTCCCACGTTGTCTTGACTTTCTGAGTCTGTTGATTTCATGACGACCATCCATTAACACCCTTCACCCCGTCATCTCGTGCCTGCATCCCCCATTCCACAAGCACACTTCAGTTGTTTTTCTCAAATGCATTAACTTTCTGTTTATATTCATCTTGTACCAATGTATCTAGTGTTTCAAGTGTATTTTGTCAAATGTGTACAAACCATAATTTAATCAGAACACTCGGCATAGGGCAGATACAATAAGTTTAAGAAGTGACAGATATATGACCAGGGGATGCATCAAGCCACAAAAGCCAAAAGCTGATGTATGGTGAATTGTGATTGGTTTAAATTTGTATCCGCATATTTATTGGTCGAACGAAAGTAAGCTCCTACAGGACAAGCCTGGTGAAACAGGGAGATGAGAACAGAACGATATAGACAATCAGAGAGACAAGTCAGTGAAAACGTCGACCGGAGATCACGGGTTGGGGGGTCCGACTTCGAACCGGGTAGTTCAGCATCGCCAGCTTGGCGGAGTCCAACATCGCCAGCTTTGTTGACAACGAACGTGGAACAAGGCGAACTCGGTGAGGAGACGTGACTACCCGCCCCGGGACTCGAAGACGCGTGGTTCGGCGGAAACTTGCGTGTGCGCGCGTGGGGTGAGCGAACCAGCGAGCGAGGGACCAATCACGGTAAAATCAGATATTGTTTAAACCAATCTGCCCTGGTCAGTTAAATGAATATATATATTTTTCAGTATTGTTTGTATGAAGGTAGTTTAATTTCTCTTTGTGTCATTTAAAATCACGTTGTGATCTCAATAGGCCATTGGGATGACAACTTTTCTTTGTTCCATTGTTACAAGATTGAAGTTTTGTGTTTTGTCTTAACGTCATTGTAGTCATTTTGTTGAAAATACACGTAATATTTTAAACTGATTCAAGTTTCAACGAGTTGCTTTTCCCGCAATCCCAGCTACAAAGATCCATTTTTTGTTTTTTCAGATTTAGTTTGATTATTTTTAAAATTTAATTCTTATTTTTTAATTTCGATTTAGTCCATTTAGAGTAGGATTGGACAGAAAATTACAACTATTTTTACGCCCCACGTTGGGCGCCAGTTGTAATTTTCTGTCCAATCCTACTCTAAATGGACTAAATCGAAATTAAAAAATAAGAATTAAATTTTAAAAATAATCAAACTAAATCTGAAAAAACAAAAAATGGATCTTTGTAGCTGGGATTGCGGGAAAAGCAACTCGTTGAAACTTGAATCAGTTTAAAATATTACGTGTATTTTCAACAAAATGACTACAATGACGTTAAGACAAAACACAAAACTTCAATCTTGTAACAATGGAACAAAGAAAAGTTGTCATCCCAATGGCCTATTGAGATCACAACGTGATTTTAAATGACACAAAGAGAAATTAAACTACCTTCATACAAACAATACTGAAAAATATATATATTCATTTAACTGACCAGGGCAGATTGGTTTAAACAATATCTGATTTTACCGTGATTGGTCCCTCGCTCGCTGGTTCGCTCACCCCACGCGCGCACACGCAAGTTTCCGCCGAACCACGCGTCTTCGAGTCCCGGGGCGGGTAGTCACGTCTCCTCACCGAGTTCGCCTTGTTCCACGTTCGTTGTCAACAAAGCTGGCGATGTTGGACTCCGCCAAGCTGGCGATGCTGAACTACCCGGTTCGAAGTCGGACCCCCCAACCCGTGATCTCCGGTCGACGTTTTCACTGACTTGTCTCTCTGATTGTCTATATCGTTCTGTTCTCATCTCCCTGTTTCACCAGGCTTGTCCTGTAGGAGCTTACTTTCGTTCGACCAATAAAATATGCGGATACAAATTTAAACCAATCACAATTCACCATACATCAGCTTTTGGCTTTTGTGGCTTGATGCATCCCCTGGTCATATATCTGTCACTTCTTAAACTTATTGTATCTGCCCTATGCCGAGTGTTCTGATTAAATTATGGTTTGTACACATTTGACAAAATACACTTGAAACACTAGATACATTGGTACAAGATGAATATAAACAGAAAGTTAATGCATTTGAGAAAAACAACTGAAGTGTGCTTGTGGAATGGGGGATGCAGGCACGAGATGACGGGGTGAAGGGTGTTAATGGATGGTCGTCATGAAATCAACAGACTCAGAAAGTCAAGACAACGTGGGAATTATCAAACAAAAAGAACTTATTAACATCAAAATTTAGACAGGGAAAACTGGCATGTTACAACGTTGTGAGATCAGCTTTTATTATAAAAAACACATAGAAGTGTGGAAATTTAAAAGAAAAGTATTCTGTCCACTCACTCTACATACACTGGATTTCATCAAAATAGTAATAACTACTTTCTACTTTTGTTACTTGGTGATCTCCATAATGCCACCTTTCGGCCTGTCTACTGGCACAACCTGTTGAGCCTAATATTTATTACAAATTATGCTTTCTATACAATGTCTTCATTTACCACCCGATCAATGTTAGCTGCCTATAATTTGTATATACACATTGTTTTTATGTCTAATACAAATTTCAGATCTTTGGAACATATTTAGTTTTCAAATATTTTCCTTCTGGGATATGAGGATACAGGCCTACACATTTTACGATTTTTTCCCCGACATAACCGTTCAACCACAAAAAATCTCAAGGCGATTGGTTACTTTTTCTGATCGCTTGCTACGTCCAAAATTACAAAAAAAAGAAAGAAAAACATAAAAACGGCCAATATTTTTCGCTATTTGAAAAGGAAGTCTTCGCTACACTCATCTAATTATGAGGTAGAACAATAGTTTTCGTTCAATCTCAGAGATCAGTTCAACATATTCCACAATCTTCCATACATTTATGTCACCCGTTTCACTGTCTTTCTGAATCAACATAGTGACATGTCATAATACACATGCACCGAAGTTGATCAATTTACCCTTCAAATCAGTACACAGCCTACGAGTGAGCTTATATACGATGCCAAGTTAATCTTAGTAGATCCAGACTAATATGTTTTATTGAATTAATCTCGGAGCTGAATGGGCACAGGCCCCCATACGGATGGTTTGATATGGAGATTGGATCGAGGCATGATGGGATTATGCACGAATAGAAAGGTTTAGCCCGTCTCGAGAAACCACGACAAGTTTCATGGAATATCATAGCAAGACTAGCTATTACAAGTCTTGCTAGACTATCACTAGACTACCATCGGGATATGGCAGAACTCAACCACGTTCAAAAACCATCATTCTGAATGAATTAGTTCAACCAATTCATATATATATATATATATATATATATATATATATATATTTTTTTTAAATGTTGCTTAACGACCCCACTAACAGCTAGGTTACACGGGGGTACGAATAAGAGGATGATAATGAAACGATGAAGAGATGATAGCTGAAAGGACAATTACAAAAACCCATGCCTTATGCGGGACTCGAACACACGCCCAACGGTGACGTCAGTTACTACCGCTAGCGATAATTAACTTATCCACCGGGGCGGCCCAATTCATATATTATTATGAAATCTGAATTATTGAGTCAAACAACACAATTTATTTAACACAATCCGACAGGTTTTTGAATACTTTACCATGCATACGGCACGTTGTAGTGATACCAATAGACTTTATCATAATATAAAGAAGGTGTGTCTACTAACGTCTTCAAACTGAAGGGCAGAATCTGAGTCCATGGACCCATTTGCCTGTAGCGCAGCTATTGCTTTTATATCGAACTACAATGCTATACAACGCCACATGTGCCGTAGACACTCTTATCTACATCTAGTTCACAAGGGAATCCGCTATATCGCGAAAGGAAATGATACCTTTGGCTCTGATTTGACGGTAAGAAACCACAAATGCCTCCCATGCTATTAGTATGGAGTCGGCACACCTTCTTTATATTATGATAAAAACAGTTGGTAACACTACATTGTGCATACGGTGTCAGTGACAGCAGTGTTCATTGTCATACATGTCAAAGAGATAATAATAACTAGCTAGGCCTATGTACTAGATGGTATGCTATTTTTAGAGAATATTGTCTAAAGATAGTATCTATTGTTGATCATATTGTTTACTGTTATGACAGTTCAAACGCACGGCATTTTGTTTCCATGCGAACGAAACTGTATCAGAGTGATATGGCACATTGTTATTATTATTATTATCCAATTTGATCAAACTTATACACTGGTGAAGTAGTTATCCTTTATACTTAATTTCATATAATGCTTACACATAAATGTTTGGAACAATTTATGACCGATATTCTAATTTAAATTGTGAATAAGTAGCTCAACTTTCTTTAGTGACGAAAGGAGTTAATTAAATCCAAGGAAATTGTATCTCACCTTCCAGTCTCATGCATGATCTTAATAATATTACTTTTCAAGTTTTGGAAATTTATCGCCCTAAAACAAGAGCGTGATCCTTTCATGATAATTTATTAATATTTTCACAGAAGTATAGTATTTCATTTTCTCACCTTTATTAAGACTATGTATAGACGTTAAAATATGATCAGGCTATTCGAAACCATGTCACCGATTATGAATACCGTTAAAATTAATCACTTTCCCATCAGATGAACGTTAATTAAATATTATGTAGCTTGTGTCTATCAAGAATATTAATTGATTTCTCAATTTAAAATCTTTTCGTGGAATACTTCGTTAATACGTTATATTTAGAACATGTTTCTTCATTGTTCTATAATTCCTCCTACGCAATATGGAGGTCCCTTAAATATTTGTGTAAAGTGTTTGAAATTATTCATTTACCTTGTCTTTGCTCTTTTTCTTACTCGAAGCTTTCTTTTTCGGCGATTTTCTTAAGCTAGATTTGAAACTCCCTCTTCTGGGCAGTTTTACAATCCAAGATGGAGGCACTATAATACCACTGTGAGATCCTGAAACGAACCAATAACAATTAGTAGCAGAAATAAGTGAAATTATCAACAGTTTTATAAAATATAGAACCTACATTGAATTCAATAAAACGTGACGAGACGACAAGAGCTTATTTGTATATTTGTCAGTAATTCGTACGATTAAAATTCTTTATAAAGTCAATCAACTGCATGGAAGATTTCATATAGAAAGAGTTCTTTTTTCACAGAGTAGCCAGAAACTGTTTTTTTCTCGAATTCATATACAATCGTTCAAAAACGTTTATTATTGCTTCATCATTAAAATTTATATAGTTGAAAGTTGTAAAAACAAGTTGTAAGAAAAAGTTGTAGTGAGCAAACAAAATTGATTAGGGGATACTTATTACTTTCTATACAGGAAAAACAACAGCTGTTCTATGTAATAAACGTTAAATGTTACATTTAGATTAGTTTTTGCTTCAACTCCTTTGGCTACTCTACATTATCAGACTCTTTCTATTTTCATTATTATATTCAATTTCTTCAACCATATTTTCATCTATTGTAAGCATGACTTTTCCGATATTTCTTAGAAAAACCATTCTGGATAATTATTCACTTATATTCTTATTCTTCGTATTTTTATTGATATTATTAATCATGTCTATAATTGTGTACTCCATCAGTTTAGTTCTATTTGTTGTTCAGACGTGTATCCGCGCAGTTCGTCTTGCACTGATTACACTAATCCACGTCAAGTCTCGAGGCAACGTCTACGTATAGGTCTCATGTCAAAGAATCCGTCAATATTATGTCTGGGAACTAGAATCAATATTGGAACGTTCCGAAGAGCTCGAATGGTAACAATTCCAACAAGGCTTTTATTTTCGAATTCGATCCGAGTCGTGTAGCGAGCAAACAAACGGTTATCAACAAGGTCTGATTGGAGAAGATCAGATGAGGGTTGGAGTAAAATCGAATACGGGTCACCGTAATAGAAAAAGGAATTATATTTAGTAGAGATGAGGACACACATAAAGTTTTTGGTGGTTTATTATCCGAATGGTAATTAAATATATAGGCCTACAATCACCGTTAGATGTGATAAATGCAGACGACTATTTAACCATCTTCTAGCAGAAATGAAAACCCACGGTCCATCTCATTTTGAAAATTGATTTCAAGCTTCATTTGTTCAACAGTACGCCATTTTTTCAGAAGGACGTTCAGGATACGATGAAAAATACGCTGAATGATCAAATTTTATATTAGTTTTTTCAATTTACCCGATTTTGTAGTCTCTTTTTGTCGGTATACCACCGCCATTATTCGTGAATATATACACACGTACTCGGAAACAATGCTCCTATCATTGCAAATCCATGCCTCACAGAAGTGCACCAGCTTTGCAATTGCATACATTATATACGATATAATCTTCTGCGGAAATTCTCCGTGTGCATTAAGAATTTTCAGACTCCAAAAATGAGCAGTGCGGGCAATGTTAGGCGCCAAATGTACTGCTTCAAGTAAATCTCTTTTTCAAATTAATAATACAGGTGGGAATAAAGAAGCTGTTTCTTTATGATTATGATTATTGTTTGCTCAATGACCCTACCAACAGCTAGGTTATACGGGGATACGAATGAGCAGATGATTATGAAACTATGACGTCATGACAGGTGAAAGGACGCTTACAAAAACCTTATGCGGGACTCGAACCCACGCCCAACGGTGACTTTAGTTTCAGAAGCGAAGCCTCAGCTGACTGAGCTACCGAGGGCGGCATGTTTCATTATGTTCTTCATGTCACTATATCCATATCGACCAATATTCCAATGTTTTCATCAGCCCATATATAAGCATTTGACACGATATGGAGAAGATAGCACTTCAGCTGCTGGCTTCAAATTAAATGCGTGTAACGTCTTGAAAAATACACTCACTGAATTCAGAAGTTACCTGTAGACTGCTTATTGTATTTTTCAACTGTATTTGTGATTTTGACTCTGTAATACTTGTTTCCCTACGACACGTGTCGTCCACGGAAATTGATGAATACATAAATAGATGAATAAATATACCAAGAGATTTAGTGAAATAACAATGTACGAAGAGCACATACCGTTTCATTACCTATCAAATCAAATGTAAATGAAAACCACTACGCTAATGCCAGGTGATCCTCGAAACGAATTACTGTAATGTGTAAGCACCTACTGTTTTCCACAGCAAAACGTACGGATTTCAGACTTTGGTTTAGTTTAAAGTTAATATACGTACCCCAGTAATATGTAAATATGGTGAGCTGTTCATTGTGTGAAGGAGTCCACTAAGTGAACAAGTTAGTGAACAATCGCATCTCTACTCACAACCAAGCGCAATGCTCTAACCTATCCTTGTCAGTGTTAAGCAGGGTTTCCAGTTCCGATTTTTTTTTTGTCGTCCGACACGATATCGGTACGATTTTTTACATGCGTGTTTCCACTTCGCCTTTACCGTAACGTTTTCGAGACGTCATATAGACATAGCCTTCATTATCTCTTTGCACAGGCTTCTCTAAATGTTAGGAATTATGTTTAAAATCGCACTTTTTATTGATAGATGAATCGATATTTTCGGGAGTCGTTTTTTTTTTCGATCTTCCGATATAAATCCTAACAACCGGAAGCAGATGTATCGCAATCGCAGTGTAACTTCCGGGAAAATCGTGATTTCGGCCGACAAAAGTTAGAGTTGAGTCAATAATCACGACACCGAATCGGTACCGAAACGGTGTCGTGAACCGCCATGTTTTTAGGTGAATACTGGCTTGTGATTGGGCAGTTGGAAAAATCGTGTCGTACGACAAGAAAAAATCGAAACTGGAAACCCTGCTTTAACCGGTGCTAGAACAGGAGAAAGTCGATCTGAACGTCAACATTCATAGAGCCAAAATGTTCTCAAAATCTCTCGAAATTATCTATTCACACTAGTTACGAAAAGGTTCGATCGTGTGAGATCTACACAGCCATAATGAAATAACGAATATAGGTTTAAAGGGAGCCTACTAACAGCGTAACATTTTCACTGTAATCCAACGTAACATGTGGATGATCGCAATGGTTAAGGGGGTGTGTGTGCTGTTATGAATCGATAAATGTATCTTTACTATTTTATTCAATTTTCAAAAACCAGTGAAATTGAATGAAAAATTCACATCTCCAAGATAATTGTATGCTCTTCAATCAATATGACATTTTGTTTTTATGAATTCAATCAGTTTTGAGATAATACGTCGATGAATATCATCACATTCTTTTTATTCATTGACGTGTTATTTTAATACTGATTGAATTCACTGAAATAGAATGTCATATTAATTAAAGAGCATAAAATTTTCTTGGAGATGTGAACTTTTCATTAAATTACACTGGTTTTTGAACATGAAAAAAAATAGTGAAGGTGAATTTCTCCATTTTTATAAGCACCGTGCACCCACCCTCTAGTAGCCAATTAGTAGAGAAATATGTGAGTAAGCCCTCCTAAAGCATATTCCATATCTCATTTTGGCGCGCCTACGCCGTGCTTAAAACACCCGTTTATAATGGGGGGTTTTGAATCATCTCATCATAATAACCCGCTGGTGGTCCATCAGAAAGTTGTTGAAATTATATATATATATATATATATATATATATATATATATATATATATATATATATATATATATATACATACCGTACCACGTGTAGTCTATTTATACTGGGTCATAGTGTATAGCAATTTCTTTTCAATGATACGGCCTTCTACCGCTCCAGTCCCTCCGGTACAATGCTTCGTTATACACGTACAACGCACAATAGGAAATTATCCGAAAAATAGAAACGGATGTTTTGTTGTATCGATATTAATCAGACAGACTTACCGAGATTACATTCTTCTCCTATTTTCTGCAAGTTGAAGCACGATTCTTTGTTGTGGTACGCTGTTTTACACCAGGAACAACTCAGTGCGACGATCTCTTTGGAACTGAACGACAGTTTCGATTGAAAAGACTGAAACAATTGAAACAAATACATTACACTCTATGATGAGTGATAAAATACAATATTCGTGTACAGACGCGTAGGAACTGTAATTTTAGTAGGGGAGGGGGGGGGAATAAGAACCATAGATGTGAATTCATTTATTTTATTTATATTGGGTTCAACGACGCACTGTAATGATAGCGAAGATCTATGGAGTCGGATGGATGATTAATTAGATGATGGGATGATGAGATGATTCTTGGGTAATGGGAAGGATAGTGGGAAGGTAGCGGTCATGGCCGACTTATTGTAGGAGCCATCCCGGCATTAGCTCAGAACTACAGAGGGAAACCATGAAAAACCGCTGTAAAGATAGTCGGCGGCGGGGATCGAACTGGGTTCGATATTACCCTCGCCTCCCGGATCACATAAAGCGATGCACATAAGGGGCCTACAGCTCCAGCCACCGATGCAGAAAGACAGGAGCCCTTTTATTGTCATTTCATCGTCTTAGAAGCATATTTAACAAAAGTTGGCGTTTATTTTGACGAAAATAAGTGATTATGAGGGTGTCAATGCATATAGAGTGGGGGAGGGGGGCAGGTACATTGGTGAAGGGTAATTCCCCCTTTTTCCCATACACGCCTGTGTATGTAGATATAATTTGGAGACAAATAATTCAACAATAAATGAAAATCGATTCAATATCAGTAGAACGCGTGCGCCAACTAAACGAAAATATATTTTTTTCTACAATTCCCTTTTTCCAACGAATCAAAATAGAACTTCAACCATATGTTTTAGGAATGAATGAATAGTTAGAAAAAACGGAAGAAAATTGTTTGTACACTTAATTGGTACCATTTGTAGCTGTATTGTCATTAAAGTTGAAAGAAATACATAATTCAATGTATAATAATATTATCGTTCATTTGTCATTCAGATCCATTTTATGCATAATATTACAATATTTTGTTAGGATGTACAGATATTTTGTTTTCTAAAATATAATAAAATAACAATACAAATTGTGGTAATAAAGGAAGGTGTATGATAAATAACGAGGCCACTCTCGTTGGCTCAGTCAGCTGAGGCACGCGTCAGACACTGACGTCACCGTTGGGCGTGGGTTCGAATCCCGCATAAGGCATGGGTTTTTGTGAACATCCTTTCACTCATCATCACTTCATAGTTTCATAATCACCTGCGAATTCGTACCCCCGTATAGCCTGGCTGTTGGTGGGCTCGTTAAGCAAACAATAATAACCATCATAAATATGTGAAAATGGTTGATAATTAAATGGTGAAATAATTGAGGCTCAACAGATTAAAGGACATAATAAAATTTAAAGGGTGCTATAGTGTATCGAAAGGTTGTTTATTTTTAAAAGGTATTTTTATAGTTTGGAAGTTTATTTTAAAAATTATTCACGGAAGTCTATTTTATTTTCAAGTTTCCTCGTATGTTATGTATGTATGTTACACATTAAAACGAGATAAATATATCTAACTACTGCCAGAAGCTGATTTTATAATATTATTGAAATAAATTCAATTTTCCACTCACATAGAATGTTTCAACAAATATGAATATAAATGACAATGAAAATTATTGAAGTAGTATGGTAAATTTTACTGTTTACATAATGAACTGTACATTTCGAAATTCAACCGAAAATTGACAGTACAAAATATTCCCACCACGCACACGTATATTACGACCAGCGTAAAGAAAACACATTTTCGAATCACAACGAATCTGAAGTTTCTTATTTGCCGAGCGAAATCAAGATCAACATCAACTAAAAACTCTTCTCCACGAGTTTATTTCCAGTTATTATTAAAGAAAAAGTTGTGAATTATATTCTGAATCCAACGAACTAAACTGAAAAAGTTTCTACTTTAAATATAAATTGGATGGATATTTTGCTTTGACTTCGAATATAGGCCTACCATCAATTCTGCAAATGGAATTGAGGCTTATGAGCAACTTGCAGAGCACGACTTTAATCTGTAAAATCTCAAACGGATATGTACGCATTAGTTTAACGACCCATTATCAACTCAGAGATTACTAAGGAGGAAAAATAAATCATACGTCAAAACATATATGAACATATAATTATACCCGTAGGCGTATTTCCACGGTAATCTAATTCTATATACAATTCCTACCTTGTGAATTATTCTTGAATCCAAGATCACAAAATACTTTCTCATTCGAGTTTGTATTCAGTATTCGTTGTATTAATAACTGATATTGATACTAGTGAAAGATTATAACTGATATTTTTGAAACAGAATATGCAACTCTGTTGCTTAGCGCTCGCTTCCTGTGATACGGTAGGTGAAGGGCATATCGGACCTGGTTCGATCCCCGCCACCGTCAACTTTAAAAGGGGTTTTCGTGTTTGTCCATAGTAGTCTGGGTTAATGCCGGATGGTTCACACAATATAGGCCACGACCGCTTCCTTCCCATTACCTAAAAAATCTCCATCACGTCATCTCATTAATTATTCGTTCTACGCCAATAAATCTCAGTTATAATTACAGTGCGTCGTTGAACCCAATATACATTATAAATTTGTTTCAATGGGATAATAGAATGAAACAATAGAATAATTTTTGGAACCAAAATCAAGCCTAATATTACAATAAATGAATGAAAAGAAGACAACAATAGGAATCGTAGAAAAAGAACCACGCAAAAGGTTGTTCAATTCCCTCAGTGCATTACCTCACGATTTACAGTTTGTTATTTACAATATAGTTTACTTTTTTTTTGTTATACACCATGATTCACTTTGCTCACCTAAATTCATATTGAACTGGTGGAAGTGCCCTGTTTGCACGGCCCTTCCACTCGACTTATTAGCTTATGTCACATGGATACGATTAGAAACGATACCCACAGCGCAACAACATTTTCAGTATAACTAATGAAACTGAGTTAACGATACTAATGGAGTTTTCCGAAAATTTGTGACGTTGTTTCTCAAAAGTGCTACCAACCGATTTGGCCCTAAAACTACACGATTACAAGTTGAAAAAGTCCTGGTATCCAGGAAAAGTTTCATGTTGATCAAACCATGTGACTTGTATAGTGCGTACAAACAAACGAACGAACAAACAAAAAACAACAATGAACAACTCACAGTCCCACAGACAAAGCTCCACAAGAATGGGATGGAAGTCTTTGCAAACGCTCTTCCAATTGTATTAGTGATGGAAAATTATATTGATAGATAATCTAGATAATGGAAGGAAATGTGAAAACTCCAATCGCCACTGATGAAGATGCGCGTAATATTGGTGTGGTATGTTGAATAAATTTTGTAAAATTTGGTACCCCATCCGAACAATCCCAACTTGTCACCCATATTGGCTTAATTGGACAACAATGACACTCAAAATTTCGACGTGAAAAAAGTAATAACCCTTTTCACTCTTTTCCCCGATCTACCTTCTCACTTCCCCGCTCCCCCCTTATTACCAATTATCGTGGCAGACCACGGACAATTCTACACAGCGTCGACACCACTCCGTTGACAACACTCTCATTTCAAAAGTAATTATAATTATACTTGCAAAACAAACAACCGTGTAAGACAGAAATAAACAACCAAACACACGCTTTTGTTTTATTTTAGATATCACGAGTTGGATCTAAGTGGTTGTAAGAGAGAGAGAGGGAGGGGGGGGGGGGGGGGTGTGGACATGAAAATACTCTCGACTTTTCATCAGATGAACTGAGGTTATACTTGTTGTCACGAGAAATGAGTGTTGGTGGGGCAGTGGGGACACTGGCGACTGTTCGCGATAATGGACCGGGAGATGCGACTATTGTTGCAGCAAATAGCTCTGGGTTGAAAATGGACAACTGTTCGGTATTTGAATGGTGTTTTGAACATGGAGTAATGGTCAATGTTGATTTATTTTTTAGTTGGATTGAGATGAAAAAAGAAAATATATATAATAAAACTGAATCGAATAATCGATATGGAAAAAAATCGGAAGAAAAATTACCAATATAGGCCTATTATAAGAAATACAAGAATATAGACGAGAGGCAAAATATAAGAATTCAGAAATAATAAGAAAAATAAGATCAAGGTGCTAAGTTTTTTTTTCACCCCAATGTGAATGTTTCAATTTACAACGCAGCACATGCGTTGTAAGATGCGCCCTTTTACGTGAAATTCAATTGAAAGCTACAGACAGAACTATATTTCATGATTTTTTCATTTTTTCATGATCTGGAATACTAAATTATAAACATTTTCTACATAGCAGCTGCTCCGATTTATGTGAAAGTGTTTGAATAGTGTACATGATTTTCTCGTTCAAATTGAATGAAAAATTGAATTCACTCGGAGTAAATATGTGTTCCAAATTTTCTCCTCTGGGTTATTCTCATGGGTTTGTCTTAAATTATTTTGAAAAGTTTTTTCTCACAAGTGGTGCAACTGATTGGCCCGAAGAACTATATACAGCATCGAGTTGGATGATACCACATTTCAACAGAATTGAGTCTTCTTTTGCCCTGTGGAGCGCAAACAAAAATAATGAGAAAAATGTTCGTTTTTGTCGAGTAAAGTATAATTGAGTCTTCGCTCGGGTCATCATAAAACATTTTGAATGGCGGGTTAGTTGATATCATGTTGGGCTAGCTTGTTTCACGATCAATCGATTTTCAGCATCGTTTAGCATGGAATTTCAGAAAAACGTTAACATACATCCATTTTCAAATCTCTTTCCTGGCAAAATACTCGAAATCCGGCACCTCCACCAATGATAATTGCCATAAGGAGTTCAATAACAATTTTCAATTTGACAGAAAAACACAAAAATGTCGTCATTCGATGAGCGAGGATGTGTGAAAATATAAAAAAATGTAGAACTTCTTTGCATGAATAAATATTAAAATATATTCTGAACAAAATAAAAAGCCATGTGGTACTAACATAAGATTAGTATAAATATGGGTAAACCAATATTGTGCACAAAAGACTATAAATATAAGGTTATATAGTATGACTTAGTTATAATTCATTGATTGCACTTGGGAAATATTAGCAGTATGGTAGTACAATAATTCATTATCAAACATTCTAGTTGGCCTAAAGCAATGAATGCAAAAGCAGGAAAAATGACGAAGCCATTTTCACTGTTTCATTTTATTAGCACAAGTAAAAGCAATACGAATATCTCGTTTGGATTACTCACACAACTATCGAATCGTGCATCAAGTACCAAAAAGTGAGTTTCACAATAATAAATTACAAGACTTCAAAAGACTTTCAAAATATATAGCTCCAATTCGATAATCTTCCAGCACAGGTTCGTTGTTTCGTTTCCCGCTTGACAATATTAAAAATAGAATATCCATTCAAGAGAAAGAGAGAACATTTTTAAATAATTGAATGAGCAGTGTATTATATTGTTGACTTTAATTAAAAATAACGACAAACGAAGTAAGACGGAAACATCTACGTTTAGAATTTCCCAGCTGGCTGTAAAAAGGAGGGGGAAGGGGAAAGGGAAGGAGTGAAGAAAGTGATTAATTTGAATTCTAAAACTCGTTCCTATATATTTTCTCATTAGCGGATGAAGACTCGAACAGTGAGAGAGAGACAGAGAGAGAGAGAGAGAGAGAGAGAGAGAGAAAGATATAGGTAGAGAAAGAGAGAGAAAGAGAGATTGGTAGAGAAAGAGAGAGAGAGAGAGAGAGAGAGAGAGAGAGAGAGAGAGAGAGTTGACTTTTCACGAATCGCAAATCTTCATTTTATATGGTAAGCTGGCACAGTCAGGGAAAGAGGGTCAATTAATTATTAAAAATTAAGACGAACATTAAAGATGACAAAAGATAATCCCATCCCTTTACACACCCACTCCCATTTCACCCCTCCCCCCCCCAACATACTTCTGCTTTTGACGCGCGACGATGCTGCAATAGCAACGCCATGATATCGTTTTCATAATCTTAATGAGCGGCGGCAAATAAGTGAAAT